>JAKCPI010013372.1:0-19834 GCA_023213315.1 Euborellia annulipes | reverse complement strand
CGAGTATAATCCTGACTGACATAAAATGAATAATAACAAAAAAAAAACGGTAGACCTTTCAGATTGCATTTATATTATTATCTATGATTTATATTCGTGAAGTTAGGATGCTTGTGTTCATAATACGTGTCACCCCAGGGCTAAATCTTACCCCCCGACTTTGGGCCTGGGCTAACTTTAGCCCAGACCTTGACTCCAATTCCCCATATATCTAGCTGAAATTACTCAAAAGTGAGGTTAACTCAGGGCTAAAAATGGCGACGAGATCCATAACTTTCTCTCTCTATATATTAACATATCAATAATAGAGGTAAGAGAAAGTAAAAAAAAAAAAACTTTAATTGAAAGAAATATGGCCCCCTAGCGGTGCAGAAAAGAATTTGTTTGTTTGTTTATTAGAGCAACTTTTTGAATTGTCCTATAAAATACAAACATTCCTAATTTATCACCACCTGAGCATCGAGTGAAATTTTTTTTTTTTTTTTTTGTTTAATTTCGAATCATAATAATAATTTGAGAAAAGTTAGTTTAAACAACAACAACATCAACAACAAAAGGGAACAAACTATTCTAGCAAAGTAATTCTCCATATACAGAGAGGGAGAGAGAGAGAGAGAGATAAAAGTTTGGTTTAGAGATAAGAGAACGTGTAACGTTTAGAGGCCATTAATTGGTTGACTTTAAAAACAATAAGTTTAGAATGATTCAAAAAATAAACCTCATAAATGCAGGGTTTGTTTGGGTCACAGACAAGAAAACAAGCGGTGACTCTTTTTTACTTTCATGATAACAAAATATAAATATTTTCCCATGTTTATAAATTTTAAATTTTTGAATTCTAATATATCGGCGGCGGAAACTAAATATATGTCGACACAAAAAAATTAGGTGTAACAAGCACAGAACATTTCTTACTAAAGGTAAGAGAAAGTTGTGGGCTGTGCGACTAGTCACACAAGATTTTTATAATTTGAATTTTGAACCAAATTTTGAAACTAATTTGGCACGGATGCTATACTTAGGAGGAGGGACTGTTTGTCAAGCTAATATTAATTGATACTATATCAACCTAAAATGAAATTTTAAAAATCATTAGAAAAAAAATCTGGTGTGACTGGCGCACAGCACACAACTTTCTCTTACCCTTCGGTAACCGTGCTGGTCACTTTGGCGACCGCCCCCTGGGCAAGAAGGTAAAGTGGTCTTCAGAAGATTTCAACGGCAAAATGAGAATATACATTTTAAAGAGCATCTAAAAAATAGTTGATTTATGAATTTTAAAAAAAATCCTTGGAGGAATTTTGAGAAAATCGAAAAAACTGAAAAAGTACACCAGTAAAGTACTAGTACTTTTTGGCCGATTTTGATCAAAAGCTTATTTTCACGGTCCAGGAGGGTACAAAACTTAAATACAAAATTACAACTTCGTAGTTCAATTCCTTCATCCTTAAAATTGAACACACATAGACAGACAGACAGACACACAGACAAACGTGAAGATCCATCAAAATCTCGACATCGAATTTTTAACATGAATCCAATACTTTCTCTCTATATAACCGTTATATATATATATATCTCTATTAACATATACATATAGATAAGAGAAAGTAAAAATATTAAAATGAAGCAACTAATTTGGGGGCGGAGGGAGTGTCCCTGGCGTTAAATTCAATATTACAGAGTCTGCTCTTTCCATATGGGTATGTGGCGGTTATTGATTAATTAAGAGATAAGTTTCCATTAATAACTAATTACATTTCTGTTTTATTTGTTCATTTTTACCCGAAATTATGGATTTGCGTAATTTTATAAAAAGAAAGCCTTATATTCGAATAAATTTGTTAAAGGATGTGGCTCCACTGATTATCATCTTTATGAATCCTCGACACCACCATATTTAAAGGGGTTCAGGAGCGACGTCTAAAACGTACTTAAAAAAAAAACTAGACTATTGTAAGGAATTTGTCAATGCGGTTTTTTTTTAAATGAATTAAATTCATAAGAGATTATTGGGACATCGAGCTATAATTTTTTTAATGACTTATTAAAAAATTATCGTAATTAATTTTTTTGTTATCAAGCAAATACAAAAAAACAATCTGTCCCAATAATCTTTAATTTTTTTTTTTTAATTTAAAAATGAATTTATTGTTATTATTAATCACATATTAATTAAGAAATTTTTAAAATAAGCTTAGATGATTTATTTAAAAAATCAACTGTCAAATTAGTTCAGCATTCTTGCAATAGATGGCAGGCTAGTCTAACAGCCGATCCCGTAATAGCGTATATCTGGATACCAAATGGCTTAAATGAAATAATCGGACTACCTGGGATCTCGAACCCGCGGCCCTTGGCAGGCGGGCTACCAACTACACCAAGCCCGAGGGCATTTTTATGTTTATAAATTTTTCAAATTCAAATGTACCGTACTGTCGGTAATTAAATATATCTCGACACAAAAAATCTAGTGATTTACACCTTTTTTAAATCGTAAATAAATAGATTATTACTCTATTTGATCACATGACTGACCCCTTCCTTCCTTTTCTCATTGAATATTGAAAAGGTTCTGGTTCATTTCGCTCGGCCATTTATTTATTACTGAGTTCACAATATCCAAATTTAATCAATGAATTTCGGGCCATGTGACGTCATCATCTCATCATTTGCAAAATTTACTGAGTGGCTAAGTAAGATCACTTTAAAATAACGGATTGAATTTTTTTTTTTATCCCGTTAATTTTGTTGATGAATGGACAAAAAATATTGATGGTTTTGTTGTTGTTTTAATTCCATTATTCAATATTGACATCTCTGGTGGATTATATCTCTCTCTCTCTATGTTATCAATTAAAAAATTTTGAGATTAAAATAACATATAGAGTTATTATTTTTATTAAAATAAATGATTTGTTTCGATACGAAATGAAAACAAATTTATTTTTTGTTACCGCCCTTTTAGAGGTCACATTTGAAATGTTTAAGAGAGAAAATGTTAATTAGAATAAATACATATTATAAAAATCTGGTGCTATGAGGCTGAAATTTTATATTTAGGTTAGACACCTCCCCAGAGCGTGAAATCTCAAATAGGCCAAAAAGTACTAGTACTTTACTGATGTACTTTTTCAGTTTTTTTTCGATTTTCTCAAAATTCCCTCCAAGGATTTTTTTTAAAATTCGTAAATCAATTATTTTTTAGATGCTCTTTAAAATGTATATTCTCATTTTGCCGTTGAAATCTTCTGAAGACCACTTTACTCTTGTTCTTCATAGGAAAGATAGGAGAAATGGTTGTCCTGGTAACAAAATATAAATATTTTCTCACGTTTATAAATTTGACATCTTAAATTCTAATATATTGGCGGAAACTAAATATATCGTCGACACAAAAATCTGGTGTGACAAGCACAGAACACAACTTTCGATTACCGAAGGTATGAGAAAGTTGTGTGCTGTGCGACAGTCACACCAGATTTTTTTCTAATGATTTTTTGGTTGATATAGTATCAATTAATATTAGCTTGACAAGCAGACTCTCCTCCTAAGCATAGCATCCGTGCCAAATTAGTAGAATCCTGGCCGCAAGATGCGAGACATGATCACGAGGACCCAGCTGGTATATGTATCTCAGGCAGGCATTGAAGGCCACCGTAAGTCTGCGTAAGAGATCAATGTTGAAGAAAACACAGTCTCCGTATAAGAAATGAGGCAGCACAAGGAACCTAACCATTCGTTCCCGCATCCACTCGGGGGTAATATCGGCCATTCTCCGCAAGGGGAAGAGTGTTCCATACACTGCGACAGATCTGCGACACATGGTCACCCCATGTTAGCCGCCCATTAATTATCATCCCGATGGACATACACGTTTTGAGGTTCCCTGAATTAAAAAAAAAGTGGTTTTCGCGACATGGTCTGTCTGTCTGTCTGTGTGTTCAATTTTAAGCATGAAGGAATTGAGATATGAGGTTAAAATTTTATATTTAAGTTACACACCTCCCTGAGGCGAGAAAATAAGCTTTTAAACAAAATCCGCCAAAGAGTACTAGTAATACTTTACTGATGTACTTTTTCAGTTTTTTTCGATTTTCTCTAAATTCGCTCTAACGATTTATTTTTTTTTAATTCAAAAATCAATTATTTTTTAGATTCTCTTTAAAATGTATATTCTCATTTTGCCATTGAAATCTTCTGAAGACCACTTTACTCTTGTACTTCATAGGAAAGATAGGAGAAATGGTTGCCATGGTAACAAAATATAAATATTTTCTCACGTTTATAAATTTGACATCTTAAATTCTAATATATCGGAGGAAACTAAATATATCTCGACACAAAAAATCTGGTGTGACCAGCACGGTGCCGAAGGGTAAGAGAAAGTTGTGTGCTGTGCGCCAGTCACACCAGATTTTTTAATGTAGATTGGCAAATCCCCTAAAAGGTTAGATATTCTATTTTTAATCTATACAATCCATGATCTGTGGGGGCAGGAAAATGAATAATTTGCCTAGATGGATGGATGGAAGGATTTTAATTCGGCGTGCAAACAAAACGCGCTCTATTCATATCAATCTGGACTTTCCTTCCTTCCTTCCTGAGAGTTAATCTCAGCTCATCCTCCCTTTGGGCCCTTTGTATTTTATTTATGTCTCATTTCTTTGGAATTCTTAATACACGCCGCCTCCACTATCTATCTATCTTAGTTTATCTTTTCATCAATTGCGCTGCTGTCCAAATTCTTTCTCTTTTTCGCTCTTTTTTTTAAGCATGTCATTTCGATCATCCATCAAACTCTATTTTTTTTTTTTATTTTATGGATAAATGGATTTGAATATTTGTTTGTGAGTACGTGGATGGTGTAATAGTGGCATTTGTTCTGTTCTCTCTATTTAAAATATAAGGGAATAAAAAATATGTTCATCAAATTTAACAATATGGTGTGACTGGCGCACAGCACACAACTTTCTCTTACCTTCGGTAATCGAAAGTTGTGTTCTGTGCTTGTCACACCAGATTTTTTGTGTCGACATGTATTTAGTTTCCGACAGTAGGGTACAATTGAATTCAAGATGTAAAATTTATAAGTATGGGAAAATATTTATATTTTGTTACCATGGCAACCATTTCTTCTATCTTTCCTATGAAGCACAAGAGTAAAGTGTGCTTCAAACAATTTTGAGGGCAAAACGAGAATATACATTTTAAAGAGCATCTAAAAAATAATTGATTTATGAATTTTAATCAAAATCGTTTGAACGAATTTTGAGAAAATCGAAAAAAACTGAAAAAGTGCATTAGTAAAGTATTAGTACTCTTTGGCCGATTTTGTTTAAAAGCTTATTTTCACGCTCCAGGAGGGTACTAAACTTAAATATAAAATTTCAATCTCCTAGCTCAATTCCTTCATGCATAAAATTGAACACACAGACAGACAGACCATGTCGCGAAAACCACTTTTTTGGATTCAGGGGATCTCGAAACGTGTATATTCACCAAAATCTTGACATCGAATTTTTGATATGAATCCAATACTTTCTCTCTCTATATATTAACATATATATATAGAGGTATGAGAAAGTAAAAAACTAGCGTCGGCTAAGATGGCATTGCATCAGGGATTGCAAATATTAATTAACAACGATCGAACACCACTCTCAGCTAAATATGCTACCTTCACAGCAGATAAAAGATCTATTATGTGCTATGCTGGGCAAATATGAGGGTATAAAAAATAGAATAGAATAGAAAAACTATTGAAGGCATCCGTCTTCCGTATAATACACCCGACTACGTCATAAGACTGGAAACAGGACTAACAGCCATGCCAAATAGGCTTGCATGCCAATTACATCCTCAAGGTGTTAAAAATGCCAGAGAATAAGTACCCTAAAATATTGGCATCATTGAGATTCATTGAGATTTAAAGCTATTCCTGGGCATATTCCATCAGTTTTCCCCCATCAGCTCTAGTTTTATATTTAACAAGACTGTCAGGTCTATTCTCTAAAAACAGACGTTAAAATTTAAAATAAACAAATGGGTGTTAAAAAGTAATGTAAGCGTTAAAAAATCTCCACTTCCTTGCCTCAAATAGGCTATTCTGTAAACAAAAACTTTAAAGCCAAGGCGTTAACATTTAGTAAAGCCCTCGGGGCTTGGTGTAGAGGTTAGCGTGCTAACCTCGTATACCAAACGTCGCGGGTTCGGACCCCAGGCAGTCCGATGATTTTATTTAAGCTAATCGTGGCTTTAATATTTTAACGTCGTGTTTAAAATAAAAATGGTGTCCTTAACCTAAAAAATAAGGTTATGATTTTGAAATAAAAGCAAAATGTTAACGTCGCTGTTAAAATTTTGTTTAGAGAATAGCATTGATTGTTTTTACATTACTTTTTAACACCCATTTGTTTATTTTAAATTTTAACGTCTGTTTTTAGAGAATAGAATTCAAAGTAATAAGAAAATTCGTACTTATTAGTTAGTAGACGATAAATACTCGAACTCACTAGCGAGTTATCGCTAATCCGGATGATTAAAGAGCCGATAATCGAGTTTCAACTTGATAAATCATAACCTATGACATTTTTATTTCTCTTTGTTTACTTCTTTACAAATAAATCAATAAGTAATTTCTTTTTTTTTTTTTTCAGCACTAAAAGCATAGGGAATTTTAATCACACCTGCTGTGACATCACAAATATGGACGTCGTATGACTTTGAAGGAAAGGATAAGGAGAATGGGGTAGGCGGGGTGGGGGGGAGTGTTAATGGCATCAATCAATCGTAAAACCACTCGGCTTGTCCAATTGGTTTTCCTCGGCTCGTATATATTAATTTGTTCGATTGTCTCTCTCTCTCTCTCTTCTGGCTAATCATTCTCTGTGATTTATCCTCTCTGAGTTGCGACCCCAAGAGAGAGAGGAGATTTCGCCATCGCCAGCAGGAAAACACACACACACACACATATATATGGGGGAGAACATGAGGAACAGTCGCCAAAGCATTTATCTCTCTTCACCTGAGGGATGAGCAGCCAACCTGATTACCACTCTCTCTCTCTCTATCTTTTTTTTTTTTGTTTCCTACTCTTTTAAATGGGCAAGTAAAAATAATAAAATTTCTGGTTAATGTCGGATATCTTTTATTAGAAAAGATTGTGAGAATATGGTAAGCGCGGTGAAAGTGACCCCGATGAGTGTGTTGAACGTCACCCGGTAGCCATTTGTTACTTTCTCTTACCTGTATATATATGTTAATATATAGGGATAGAGAAAGTTTTGGATTCATGTGAAAAATTCGATGTTGAGATTTTGATGGATATACACGTTTTTGAGCTCCCCCTGAATCCAAACAAAAAAGTTGTTTTCGCGACATGGTCTGTCTGTCTGTGTGTTCAATTTTAAGCGTAGGAGGTTGAAATTCTATATTTAAGTTTTGTACCCTCCTGGTCCGTGAAAATAAGCTTTTAATCAAAATCGGCCAAAGAGTATCCAAAAAAGTGGTATTCGCTACATGGTATGTTTGTCGGTCTGTGTTTGTTACTGTGAACAAAATATCTCAAGACCGAAATGAGCTAGAAGGTTGAAATTTTATATTTAAGTTAGGCACCTTCCAAACTCGTGTTAATAAGCTCGTAAAAAAAATCGGCCAAAGAGTACTAGTACTTTACTGATATACTTTTTCAGTTTTTTTCGATTTTCTCAAAATTAGCTCCAACGATTTTTTTTTCAATTCATAAATCAACTATTTTTTAGATTCTCTTTAAAATGTACCATCAAGAGAAAAGATATTGGACAATCCCGTCACGTCTACCTGAATTTAGAGCCATTTGAGGTATGTATACATGGCCGCGAGGGGATTGTCCAATATCTTTTTCTTGATGGTATATTCTCATTTTGCCATTGAAATCTTCTGAAGACCACTTTACTCTTGTACTCCATAGAAAAGATAAGAGAAATGGTTGCCATGGTAACAAAATATAAATATTTTCCCACACTTATAAATTTTACATCGCCCACGGGGCTTGGGTAGTAGGTAGCGTGTCTACCTTCTATACCGAACGTCGCGGGTTCGGACCCCAGGCAATCCGATAATTTTATTTAAGCCATTTGGATACCAAATGGCTTAAATAAGAATGCCTGGACCCCCAATAGATATTATAAACAATAACGGTTATCGTCAAAAGTC
This sequence comes from Euborellia annulipes, assembly GCA_023213315.1. NCBI lineage: Eukaryota > Metazoa > Arthropoda > Insecta > Dermaptera > Anisolabididae > Euborellia > Euborellia annulipes. Next base: position 11,638 of record JAKCPI010013372.1, on the reverse strand, counting down.
TTGAATGGCCTCAGTTGCCGAAAAGACTGTATGAATGTGTGTGTGAATCTGAGTGTGAATGAGAAAAAAGTGAGTGTTAAAGAAAAAAAAAATCAATAAAAACATTTTCCCCTGTTTAATTTATTTTTTATAATAAAACTCCATTCCCTCAAGGAATTGTTTAGATGTTTAAAACAGATATAGCTATTGAGAGGTCTTTTACCGTTCCCTGCGGCCAGATTTACTCTAAATTTTAATACATTTTTAAAAACATCTAGAATTATAAATATATGTAAAGTTTTATCCTTCTACAACGAAGAGTTTTAGAGAAATAAATTTGCTATAAGAGGATTCTTTGACTTAAGGGTATTTATTTTTAAAAAAAATTAGCCCCACCGGTCCTCGCCGAGCTTCTTTTGGTATCCAAATGGCTTAAATAAAATCATCGGACTGCCTGGGATCCGAACTATCGACTCTTGCTATACAAGGTATGCGCGCTACCAACTACGCCAAGACCTGAGGGCAAGCAAATTATTATAATTATTATTTATTGCTACGTATTCCAATCCAGTGCCTGCTTGAGGATTTGTTTACATTCATAAAATGCATAAATGCAAAGAATACATAAATATTTCTCTATACATTTCCTATGGGAGAAATCGTAACTTTAGGAATTAAAACTCAAAAGTTATAGGAATTTCGGGACCCGAGTATTTTTCCTGGACTCTCCATAACGTCCTCTATAAGACTGCAAAATTTCGTTTCAAAATTTTAACGGGAAGTTTGGTCAAACAGAGCGTGACAGACGGACAGACCGGCGGTTACTATCTACAGATAAATATAATATATTATATATATGGATAGTTGGTATTTTATCCCGATATAATACTGCGGGAAAATACTTTTACATTAAAAAAAAAAAAAAAATTTTCATTAGCCATGATTAAGAAATTTATTTCCTCTTTTTCTTTATTTCATGTTGCGTACATTCATAAAATTGAAAAATTTCCCTTCAGAGAGAGAGAGAGAGAGGGCGTGCGTATTACCCTTTCATAGAGCCCCTCCCCCTCCCCCCCTCCATTTCTACTCTCAAAGTAAATCCAGCTATGAATTATAATTTTTTTCTTTTTCCACCCGTGCATTCCTAGCATTCCGCACACACACAGAGTGAGTGCGGGAGGGTGTTAAAAAAAAGGCCAACAACCCTCCCTCTCCCTCTCTTGAGGCCAACCAGAAAGTCACGTGATCTTTTCTCGTTTGTTTCCTCTTTAAAAGTTGATGGATCATTTTAATATATATTTTTTTTTTTTTTCATATTAAATAAAAATCCCTCTTGAAGATTTATTTAAACAAAAATGACATTTTATTTATTTAGATTAGAAAAAATAGGAGAGATGTAGTAGGTATAATAATAATAATAATAATAATAAAATTTCTCATTTTAAATTCTAATATAAAGGAATCAAAATAAATAGCGATGTGACTAGACGCACAGCACAAAAAAAGCAAACGTGTGGGGTCGTGGGCCTCACGCCTTTTCTTCAACTCCAATTATACAATAATTTAATATGAATATTATTTAAAAAATCTGGTGTGACTGGTCGCACAGCACACAATAATATAACATATAGGCTATAGGTAAGAGAAAGTAAAAAGAAAGCAATTTCCCGCCTACTGTAGATAGAAATAAATAGAGAGATAGAGAAGGTGGGCGTGGCGTCGCTCAGGTGAGGGAACGTATTTTTGTTACGATATTCCGTTATAATATCTCCCATTTCACCTCTGTAAACCGCGTTAAAGAACTTCGTTCAAAAACTTTTTCTTACCTTAGGGAAGGTAAGAGAAAGTTATGCTTGTTGTCTTGTCAGAACAGTAGGAATCTTATTTTAAAGTTTTATTATAAAAATATATATATATAGGTAAGAGAAAGTAAAAAAGTCAAATGATATTCCTTCGCAACAGAAAAAAAACCTAGTGTGACTGTTGTACAGGACACAACTTTCTCTTAATCGAAAGTTGTGTTCTGTGCTTGTCACACCAGATTTTTTTTTATGTTAACATATATTTAATTTCGACGATTTTGATTAAAATTCAAAAATCAATTATTTTTTAGATTCTCTTTAAAATGTATATTCTTAATCTTTTGAGGTATTTTGAAGTACTATTATCTTATTCAACTATATAGATCTCGAAAAATATTTAAATATATCTCGACACAAAAAGAAATATCGTGTGACCAAGGGCGGATACAAGGGGGGGGGGGGGGTAAAGGGGGTAATTACCCCCCCCCTCTCCCGAGATTCGAAAAAATACCTTTTTTTTCGCAAAAAAATTTATTTTTAATGTAAAATTTTTAAAATTAATACTTAAAAATTTGATGTGTATTTATATTCTGGCAAACAAGTACAGAATGCGCTTTTAAATTATCGAAATTAAAAAAAAAATAGTGTGCTGTGCGACGAGTCACACCAGATTACCCCCCCCGGAGAAACACCTCTGGATCCGCCCTTGCGTGGGACAAGCTCAGAACACAACTTTGGATTACCTAGGTAAAACAAGTCACACCAGATTTTTAAAATAATATATTAATTTTAAAAGATTCTGCGTGATAGAAAGAGTTTTATTCTTAACATAAACCCATACGTCATACGCGTCAGGGGCGTAACGAGGGCGTGGCAAAACAGGCGCCCGCCCGCTCCACGGGCGCAAATGGGCTGGGGACGCAAAACAAATGGGGACCGACCTAGTTGTGAGCTGCACGAGGTTTTTATTTACCAACATTTAAATCAGGAGAGGGGAAATGGCCTCCGACAATTATATCAGCCTCTCTCTCCCGTAGCGCCTCACTGATTTAAATGTTGGTAAATAAAAACCTCGAACAGCTCACAACTTGGAGGGAGGGGGCAATTTAGAATTTGAATATTTTACAAAATTTGTATATAGTGAGCACAATAACTTTAAAAAAGGAGGAACTTGGTCCAAAAAAAAGGTCAGGAAACACTGGGGGGGAGGGGGCACAAGCTAGACACTTGCCACAGGCGCGTCATACCCTTGTTACGACACTCTGCGCGTCATAGGCTGAATGGCAACCAACACCTACTTTCGAAGAAAAATTTAATATTTGATTTTTTTCCTCTCTCTCAGTGGCGGCTCGCTAGGGTAGGCAAGGTGGCGACGCCTACCTTATAAATATACAGATAAAAAATATTTATCAATTTTATTATATTTATTAAGTTTAAAAATATTTAGTTTCATAAAATAATTACTATATTTATTAATTAATATAATATGATTTTGCAAAAAAAAAAAAAAATTGAAACACTTCAGAACCTCGTATTTATAAAGTAAAGGCGATATTTTTCTTAGCCTATTTACTGCCTGTACCCACACCCCGCTGCCCACATTTCTAGACAGTCGCGCATGCGCACAGCAGTGATAGCTAGCGCTATAAGTCGAACGGTTAGGCGATGAACTAAGCAGCCTATGCCAAGCCGATGACAAGTGTTACCGTAGAGCGCAATTTCTCATGAAGATTTATTAGTTCAAATTTCGAAACAAGATAACTTCACAGATCAAATTATTGAATTATTTTCTAAATTAAAAAAGATAGGCGAATAGATTTAATTTACAAAAAATAAATAAATACGCCTTTTTTCTTTCTTTTTTTCTATTTTTCGTAAGTAATATGTATATATATATTTATATATATGTCGCCTACCCAGTTGTCTCGGTCACGAGCCGCCACTGCTCTCTCTCAATCTTAAAATGATAAGAGTAGATATATGACATTAAAAAAAATGTTTTTTATATGTTAATTTGATCGCATACATACATATATACTCTTATCACATAAAAATATTCCAAAGGGAGTCATAAAAATTGCTCCAAGAGAGAAGAGATAATGGCCAATATAATAATAATAATAAAAATAATAAAAATATTTAAATATAAAACGCTTGAAGTATCTTTTAAATTTAAAAATTACGAATAAATGAGTAGTGAAATGGCTGGTCAGCGAATGTTCACTCATAATTGGATTCCTCTTTCTTTTAGAATCAAAATAATGTAAATAAATCTGGCGGGACTGGTCGTACAGCACACAACTTTCTCTTACTCTTCGGAAATCGAGAGTTGGGTTCTGTGCTTGTCACACCACAGTTTTTTGTGTCGGTATATATTTAATTTCCTCCGTCATATTATAATTTTTTTTTTTTTTTTAAAAAAAAAACACTCACACTTTTTTCTCATTCACACTCACATTCATACAGTCTTTTCGGCAACTTAGGCCATTTAAGACTTTTGACGATAACCGTTATTGAATATATATTATTTAGGGTCCAGGCATTCTTATTTAAGCCATTTGGTATCCAAGTGGCTTAAATAAAATCATCGAACTGCCTGGGGTGCGAACCCGCGACGTTTGGTATACGAGGTTAGCACGCTAACCTCTACGCCAAGCCCCGAGGGCGTTATATTATAATTCAAGATATACAATTTATAAACATGGGAGAATATTTATATTTTGTTACCATGGCATCCATTTCTTCTATCTTTCCTATGAAGTACAAGAGTAAAGTGGCCCACGGGGCTTGGAGTAGTTGGTAGCGTGTCTACCTTCTATACCGAACGTCGCGGGTTCGGACCCCAGGCAGTCCGATGATTTTATTTAAGGCATTTGGATACCAAATGGCTTAAATAAGAATGCCTGGACCCCATATATGTATATTTATTAATAACGGATATCGTCTAAAGTCTTAAATGCCCTAAGTTGCCGAAAAGACTGTGTGAATGTGTGTGTGAGTGTGAATGAGAAAAAAAGTGTGAATGTTTAAAAAAAAAAAAATAGTAAAGTAGTCTTCAGAATCTCGACATCGAATTTTTGACATGAATCCAATACTTTCTCTCTATATATATTAACATATATATAAGTAAGAAAAAGTAATAAAAGTTAACGTTAATCGATGACTACATCACTAATAAATTTAAAAGCTTGTAGAGTTATATTAAAAATAATTTATTTCTTTTGCATGCAACTGAGATAAAAAAAAAAAAACTCAAAAAAATCGGGGAGAATATCGTGAGTTAGAAAAACAAAACCAATTAATGAATAAAACAAAACGATGCGATAAGATCAAAACAAACTAGCTGCTGCTTAAAATCTAATAAAATGTCTGTCTGTCAATGCAATCAAAGGAATAATAAAAATGTCACTTTTTATTCGATTCCATCTTGAGGAGTGAGTGACATGATTTGAATAGAAAAAGAAACTAAATAGCATATATGTAGACACAAAAAATCTGGTTTGACAAGCACAGTGCACAACTTTCTTTTACCAAAAGTAAAGGAAAGTTGTGTGCTGTGCGATCAGTCACACCACAGGGGACGTTGCACAAGAGAATTTCTCAGGGTCACGCATCCAAGATTTCTCTGCGCCTGGTATCGCTTAACCCAATGATTGTGCCGTTCCCAGGCCGCCCACGCCTATATATTAGTTTGCCATAATTAAAAAGTAAAATAAAAAAATATAAAATTTAAGTGTGGGATAAAAAGATGGAATTTATTTTATTTGAAAAAAAAAAAATCTTTTATTTTTATTTAATTCGATTTTCTCAATTCGGAGAATTTAATATTTTTATTCCCTTTTAATTGCTTCTGAGAAACGGTGACGTCAGAGTCGATTGTTTGACTCCCAGACGGCTTGACCTTGTCCAGAAAGCAGGCAAGGGCGGATACAGGGGGGGGTAAAGGGGGTAATTACCCCCTCCGAGATTTAAAAAAAATACTTTTTTTTCGAGAAAAAATGTATTTTTAATGTAAAATTTTAAAAATTAATACTTAAAAATTTGATTTGTATTTATTTAACATTCTGGCAAACAAGTACAGAATGCGCCTTTAAATGACCGAAATTAAGAAAAAATAGTGTGCTGTGCGACGAGTCACACCAGATTACCCCCCCCCCCCCGAGAAACACCTCTGGATCCGCCCTTGAAAGCAGGGGCTATCTCTCTCTCACTTGTACTCACAGTTTTCTGTCTATTTCTACCCGGTGAATAAATCACAAAGAAAGCAAATTAAATACACCATGAACGATTCTCGTTCTTAATTCCTTCCATATTTTTAAAATGTTTATCAATTCATCATAGTTAGTTCTAATGATTAGTTCTTTTTTGAACGTCCTTGTCTTGTGTACAGGGTTACCACGCGTCCAACTTTCGGTAGGACAGTCCTACAATCACAATGAATGTCCTACGTCCTACAATGAAGCCTAATGTGTCCTACTTTGAAAATAAAATATTAAGTTGGTTTTTATAAGCCTGTATAATCGATTTCTAAACGCCCGGATGAAAGAAATAAGTGTTCGGTAGAGTTAATCAAAGCGGAATTGCTTGTAAGCGTTAATTGTAAAGAAAATCCGTACAATTTTATGAGAAAGTTCGAAACAACATTAAATTATTAAAATGCGCGAAGAGTGATGAAAAATATAAGTTCAGACATTGAATGTAGTAATGAATGTAGTAAAAAAATAACTTAAAATAAATAAATAAATTAGCATTATCATGACCTAAAAAATTTATATATATATATGTCCATTTCCTATTGTCCTACATTGAGCATTTTAATATGTGGCAACCCTGCTTGTGTATTAAAAAAGAGACAAGAGAATCAAGGAGTTATTTTAATTTCAATTCAATTTTAATTAAGCTTACTTATCGGAGATTAAATGCAATCAGGGAGCCCACTGTCTTTCTTTAATGATCCTAGAATCGCCAGAGTCAAATCATTTCTGAATAATGAAAAATTTATTTTATATATATAAAGATAGGCCTATAAAGAAATTTGTGTAGAAAGAGACAAAATTAAAGGCTGCTACATGTGATAATTTCATTGTTTTATTATTAATCAAAGATAAATATTTTTTATTAGAATTTTAAAGCCTAGAATCATAAAAGTTTAATTTTTTTTAAACAGTGAAATAATCACATGTGAAAGAGCAAAGATAGTTGGAGGTGTTTATGAAAATAAACACTCTTGAAAATATTTAAGTAAATAAATATTTTTATAACTTTAGTAGATAGATAGATGATAGGTGGTTGAATACTTCAATAAATGAAAGAAAAATAAACTCAATAAATGGAATGAACAAGTGATTGCAAGTTCTTATTTATTTGATGACTCCAGGAATATTAATAGAATAGATTTGACAAGTATATCTATATAAAATCCAATCATAAAGAGATTATAATAGCAGGCCGAGCAAAATAGAAATAAAACAATTTCCTAAGAGATTTTATCTTAATTATTTACTAACTAGAATAGAAACCTAATCAAAAATTAACGGAAAAACCTTCGATTTTTGGCTGAATCAAATACACTTAGATTTCAACAGATGACAAAATGACACACAAAACACTTGCAAATCGGTTTAATTCAACCGAGTTTGAGCACTTGTGCGTTATTATTTAATTGATAATATGTAAAAGATTATTAATGTTTGATAATCGAATCATTTTTAGAATAAATATTAAAAAAATACAATTTTTTATTAATAGCTTACTAACCTCACTTGTCATTTTTTCATCCCATTTAATATTAAAAGTTGATTAATATATTTATTATATACGTAAAAACAAGTGAAAATAATTAAATATTTTTCAAGGAATTAAATAAATTCTACCTTTAAAAGTTGAAGTTGCAGCCAGACAGGCCCAGGACGTCAAATGCAGGAAAATCACTTTGAATTCACAACACACACATAAAAATAAAACTCTAACAAATTATTATATAACTAAATGAATAACACAAATAAATAAATACTATTTAAATAATAACGAAAAGTTAAAAAGAACACGAAACCGAGTGACAAATAAACAAGCGAGATCGGACCGGCGCGAATTGCTCTTCTAGTCGTTTCTAGAGAGTGATGCCAGCGCCACCACACACACACACACACACACACACACACATAGACACTCTCTCTCTCTCTCGTACATATGCACCTATATGATGCAGTCAGCATGTTTAAAAAAGTAATTAAACGTGATAACCAAAGGAGTATTTTCAGGGGTAAAATTTATAATAAAAATCATTAAATTAAATTTAAAGTAAGAAGGAATTTCGAAAAATTCCTTAGTCCATATGAGGGAAAAAATTTTATTTCGATCTCCCAAAACTGCCTACATTTATGGTGGTATATTTCTCAGATACAATTAAATCGAGCCAAAAAATAACAATAAAAAATCTGGTGTGACTGGTTGCACAGCACACAACTTTCTTTTATCTTCGGTAATCGAAAGTTGTGTTCTGTGTTTGTTACACCAGATTTTTCGTGTCGACATATAAGCTTATTTAGTTTCCGCCGATATATTAGAATTCAAGATGTAAAATTTATAAGTATGGGAAAATATTTATATTTTGTTACCATGGCAACCATTTCTCCTATCTTTCCTATGAAGAACAAGAGTAAAGTGGTCTTCAGAAGATTTCAACGGCAAAATGAGAATATACATTTTAAAGAGGATCTAAAAAATAGGTGATTTATGAATTTAAAAAAAAATCCCTGGAGGGAATTTTGAGAAAATCGAAAAAAACTGAAAAAGTACATCAGTAAAGTACTAGTATTCTTTGGCCGATTTTGTTTAAAAGCTTATTTATACGAGTGAGGAGGGTGCCTAACTTAAATATAAAATTTCAACCTCCTAGCTTATTTCCTTCATGGTCAAAAATGTCCACACAGACCAATTTGCGGGTCCCACTTTTTTGGACTCAGGGGACCTCAAAACATGTATATCCATCAAAATCTCGACATCGAATTTTTGACATGATCGCAATACTTTCTCTCATATATTTCATATATAGGGTAAGAGAAAGTAAAAAGAGAATTAGTTGGGCGTTCTTAGATGGAATTAGAACGAGTCAACTGTGAGGTAATTGAGATTGATTCTCTCCCTCTCCTCCACTGACTGACTGACTGACTGGTCTCTAATGGATTTTGATAATTAACTCACCCCCCCCCCTCCTCCCCTCACCACCGTGTTACTTGTAAAATTTTGAGTGTATAAGGTGATTTTCATAATCAACGTCACTTTAACACTTTAGTTAAAGATACTTTAAGACTGTAAATTAAATTTAAAGTGAAACGTTTTCACCGCCTAGTAATTTTCAATAAAATATTAAGCATTTGAACAAAATCGGCCAAAAAGTACTAGAACTTTACTGAAGTTAAATTTTGAATGAAAAAAATGAAATTTTAATTTTGAATGAAATGAGATTTTAATTTTGAATTAAATTTTGAATGAAAAATGACTATTTTAAATTTGAATTAACTTTTGAAATAGAAATGAAATTTTAATTTTCATTCAAAATTCTCGCCACCGGCTCTGAAGATGGCCTAGACTAGTGGCCGAAATGTCACAATAAAAGAAATAATTTTAGCTGCATGTCTTGTAATTAATTTTTTTTTTTATCCGCCATAATAGTATTTCCAGCCACAAATATAGACATCACAATAAATTTATATAAAAATATGATTTTCTTATTACTAGCAATAATTTGGAAAATTGCTCGCTGTGGGTAATATTCGCGCCTCCCCTTAGACTAGTCTGCGCCTCCCCAGTTTGGAAAACGCTGCTCTAAAACATTCAAAAATATGAAATAAAAGCTTTTAACCTGTTTTTTTTCAGGCAGTTGATTTTTTTTACAGTTATTTACAACGTTCTTGTTATTTACAAGATAGGAATTAACGCGTAAATAACTGTGTGATTTACTCGACTGTATATAACTTGCCAACTCTGCCCACAACATGACCTCCTTAAGAAATTATATCCATTGTTATTATATTATTACGTACATCCATTGTTATTATATTATTACACATAAATTATATATCCATTGTTATTATATTATTGATATTAATTATTACGTATATCCATTGTTATTATATTATTACGTATAATAATATTAAAGTAAAATATAGATAGATAGCTCTCTCCGTTGATTTGTTATATGTACAAAATAAACACTATAAATCACAATTTGGATTTGAAAGAGGAGTAAAGAAAGAAAAGGAGGGTGAGAAATTCAAAAACAAAGTTAAAGAGACACAAACCCTTAAAGAGATTTCCAAAGAGGTGGTGGAGAGTGGGAAGAGAGGGGGGGGGGGACCACCACCACTCGACGACGAGTAAGGAACGACTTGACAAGACTCGGAGAGAGTTTCATCAAAGTTTCGATCTAAGAGCGTTTTAATCAGCGGTTAATTTCACCCTCACTCCAGAGCCATTAACTAATTAAAAAAAAAAACTTGTCAAGTATCCTATATAATTGGTTTTTACCCCCCCTCCCCCTCCATCAAAAAATAAGAAGAAGCCACCCCCCCCCCCCTCTCTCTCTCTCGATCAACTTCTTTTTTTTTTTGTAATTAAATAGGTAATAAGCACACAAAGTTTGTATAAAGGCTTGCATACAAAGTTTGTGTGTGACACAAAGCCCTTCTAAATGTCTTCACCTGATCAAAAGACTTTTTAAGACAAGTTTTAATATCTTCTTCTTTCACGATTCTAACATTTATATTCAGCGCAAGATTTCTCTCTCATAATTAATAAATTCCTCTTAATTAGTTGGTGAAAGAAGAGAGAATAAATAGTAAGGGTGTGGTGGGGGCGAGAGGGGGGTTAATTACCACCCACCCTTCAAAACAAAAAAGTAGATCGTGGCTGTTGCTGATATGGAGCAGCCAAGGGGGCCTCGATAATTCCTAAGGGGTGCCGCGAGATACGAGGGCGGGTCAATAAGTCCGTGACTTTTTGAATGAAACACAGGTTTTTGGATAAAAAATTTATTTTATTTTTCAACGTATAGTTGAAGCTCTATACACTTTGTCCAACGTTTTTCCAAATTTTTATCCCTTCCAAAAAAAAAAAGATTTATCGAGGGTCGTTGGAGTCAAATCTCTTTCCGTCGAGCCATTTTTTCAAATTTGGAAACAAGAAATAGTCACTCGGGGCTAAATCCGGAGAATAGGGCGGATGAGAGAGCAATTGGTATCCCAATATATGGATTTATGACATGAACTAAATAAATTGATTCATTAGAATTATTTCACTTCTTGTTAAGTAACAATAAATAATGCGCTCTCTTGGATTGGAGAGACAAATAAATAATAGTAAAAAAAAAACGTATAGTATTTATTATTTACTATTTTATGACCATATTACCGTAATTATTCTCTTTTCAATATCCCTTAGAACTCCCACTTTCAAAAATATCTGGAGTGACTGGTCGCACAACTTTCTCTTACCTTCGGTATTCGAAAGATTTTTCGTGGCGACATATATCTAGTTTCCGCCGATATTTTTTTTTTTTTTTTTTTTTTCAAAAAACATTCACACTTTTTTCTCATTCACACTCACACTCACACACACATTCACACTGTATTTTCGGCAACTCAGGCCATATAAGACTGACGATAACCGTTATTTATGAATTTATCTATATTGGGGTCCAGGCATTCTTATTTAAGCCATTTGGTATCCAATTGGCTTAAATAAAATCATCGGACTGCCTGGGGTCCGAACCCGCGACGTTTGGTATACGAGGTTAGCACGCTAACTTCTACACCAAGCTCCGAGGGCTTTTACGCTGATATATTACCAGTAGAATT
>JAKCPI010013371.1:0-16055 GCA_023213315.1 Euborellia annulipes | reverse complement strand
AATTAAATTTTAAATGAAAAATGACTATTTTAAATTTGAATTAACTGAAATGAAATGAAATTTTAATTTCCATTCAAAATTCTCGCCACCGGCTCTGAAGATGGCCTAGACTAGTGGCCGAAATGTCACAATAAAAGAAATAATTTTGGCTGCATGTCTTAATTAATTTTTTTCCTATCCCCATAATACTTCCAGCCACAAAGATAGACATCACAATAAATTTATATAAATATATGATTTTTTTTTATTTTCATATATATAAAACTAGCAATAATTTGGAAAATTGCTCGCTTTGGCTAATATTCCCGCCTATCCTTAGACTAGCTGCGCCCCTGGGGGCGCCCTCACAGTTTGGAAAACGCTGCTCTAAAACATTCAAAAATATCAAATAAAAGCTTTTAACCTGTTTTTTTTCAGGCAGTTGGTTTTTTTACAGTTATTTACAACGTTCTTGTTATTTACAAGATAGTAATTAACGCGTAAATAACTATGTGATTTACTCGACTGTAAATAACTTGCCAACTCTGCCCACAACATAGACCTCCTTAAGAAATTATATCCATTGTTATTATATTATTACGTACATCCATTGTTATTATATTATTACACATAAATTATATATCCATTGTTATTATATTATTGATATATTATTACGTATATCCATTGTTATTATATTATTACGTATAATAATATTAAAGTAAAATATAGATAGATAGCTCTCTCCGTTGATTTGTTATATGTACAAAATAAACACTATAAATCACAATTTGGATTTGAAAGAGGAGTAAAGAAAGAAAAGGAGGGTGAGAAATTCAAAAACAAAGTTAAAGAGACACAAACCCTTAAAGAGATTTCCAAAGAGGTGGTGGAGAGTGGGAAGAGAGGGGGGGGGGGGGGACCACCACCACTCGACGACGAGTAAGGAACGACTTGACAAGACTCGGAGAGAGTTTCATCAAAGTTTCGATCTAAGAGCGTTTTAATCAGCGGTTAATTTCACCCTCACTCCAGAGCCATTAACTAATTAAAAAAAAAAAACTTGTCAAGTATCCTATATAATTGGTTTTTACCCCCCTCCCCCTCCATCAAAAAATAAGAAGAAGCCACCCCTCCCCCCCTCTCTCTCTCGATCAACTTCTTTTTTTTTTGTAATTAAATAGGTAATAAGCACACAAAGTTTGTATAAAGGCTTGCATACAAAGTTTGTGTGTGACACAAAGCCCTTCTAAATGTCTTCACCTGATCAAAAGACTTTTTAAGACAAGTTTTAATATCTTCTTCTTTCACGATTCTAACATTTATATTCAGCGCAAGATTTCTCTCTCATAATTAATAAATTCCTCTTAATTAGTTGGTGAAAGAAGAGAGAATAAATAGTAAGGGTGTGGTGGGGGCGAGAGGGGGGGTTAATTACCACCCACCCTTCAACAAAACAAAAAGTAGATCGTGGCTGTTGCTGATATGGAGCAGCCAAGGGGGCCTCGAGAATTCCCAAGGGGTGCCGCGAGATACGAGGGCGGGTCAATAAGTCCGTGACTTTTTGAATGAAACACAGGTTTTTGGATAAAAAATTTATTTTATTTTTCAACGTATAGTTGAAGCTCTATACACTTTGTCCAACGTTTTTCCAAATTTTTATCCCTTCCAAAAAAAAAAAGATTTATCGAGGGTCGTTGGAGTCAAATCTCTTTCCGTCGAGCCATTTTTTCAAATTTGGAAACAAGAAATAGTCACTCGGGGCTAAATCCGGAGAATAGGGCGGATGAGAGAGCAATTGGTATCCCAATATATGGATTTATGACATGAACTAAATAAATTGATTCATTAGAATTATTTCACTTCTTGTTAAGTAACAATAAATAATGCGCTCTCTTGGATTGGAGAGACAAATAAATAATAGTAAAAAAAAAAAACGTATAGTATTTATTATTTACTATTTTATGACCATATTACTGTAATTATTCTCTTTTCAATATCCCTTAGAACTCACTCACATTTCAAAAATATCTGGAGTGACTGGTCGCACAACTTTCTCTTACCTTCGGTATTCGAAAGATTTTTCGTGGCGACATATATCTAGTTTCAGCCGATATTTTTTTTTTTTTTTTTTTTTTAAACATTTACACTTTTTTCTCATTCACACTCACACTCACACACACATTCACACAGTCTTTTCGGCAACTTAGGCCATATAAGACTGACGATAACCGTTATTTATGAATTTATCTATATTGGGGTCCAGGCATTCTTATTTAAGCCATTTGGTATCCAGATGGCTTAAATAAAATCATCGGACTGCCTGGGGTCCGAACCCGCGACGTTTGGTATACGAGGTTAGCACGCTAACTTCTACACCAAGCTCCGAGGGCTTTACGCTGATATATTACCAGTAGAATTAAAGATGTAAAATTTATAAGAATGGGAACATATTTATATTTTGTTACCTTGGCAACCATTTCTCCTATCCTTCCTATGAAGTACAAGAGTAAAGTGTGCTTCAAACAATTTTGAGGGCATAACGAGAATATACATTTCAAAGAGCATCTAAAAAATAATTGATTTATGAATTTTAATTAAAATCGTTGGAGCAAATTTAGAGAAAATCGAAAAAAAACTGAAAAAGTGCATCAGTAAAGTACTAGTACTCTTTGGTCGATTTTGTTCAAAAGCTTCGTGTCACGTCTCATGGGGGTGCCTAACTTGAATATAAAATTTCAACCTCATAGCTCTTTTCGTTCTTGAGATATTTTGTTCACAGACAAACACACACACACAGACAGACCATGTCGCGACCACTTTTTTGGATTCAGGGGACCTCAAAATGTGTATATCCATCAAAATCTCGATATTTTTGACATGAATCCAATACTTTCTCTCTCTATATATATTAACATATATATAGAGGTAAGAGAAAGTAAAAATTGATTCTTTGCCCGGGACTTTGAGGGAGTCTGAGAGCTGAAGTAAGAGGGCTATATAAAGGAAAAGAGAGGGGGAGATGCCCTACATGATTCAATTAATATTTTAACTGTAAAAGTTTTGTTTTTTTACGTCTTCTTCTTTTATTAGAAATAAAAAAAAAAGCTTTTTTTTTTTTTTAACAAAATAAAATCCCGAGTTTTTGTCTTCTTTTATCATTTGAAATTGTTATTTTATTTTTCTGTTATCGCTTGTCTAGGTCACTTTTCTTTGGAATTGTCTGTCCCCCCCCAGTATATATATTGTATCAGGTACCACTCTAGATATTCATGAGGAAAGGACATAAGCCTTTATTGATTGCTGCACCTTGAAGGTCGTTTCATACACATCCGTCACGTCACGTCTGCGTTCCGTCACTTCCGATCCTAATAGATGTGAATATAGCCGATATTTTGACGGTGAGACAGGCCAGCGACAATTCGGATTCGGAACGGAATGGAGACGTGACGTGACGGTTGTGTGTTCACATCAGGTTATATTTTTACTTTCTCTTACCTCTCTCTCTCTATATGTTAATATATAGAGAGAGAAAGTAGTGCATTCATGTCAAAAATCCCTTTGCTGCCTCGGGCCCGCTAAAAAAAAAAAAATTTCATTACTATTCCAATCCAGTGCCTGCTTGAAGATTTGTTTACATTCATAGAATATATAAATGCAAAGAATACATAAATATTTCTCTATACATTTATAGGAATTTCGGGATGAAAATAATTTTCTTGTAATCCCTAGAATGTACTCTTTAACTCATGATTCGCAGGGATTTTGCAGCCAGGAGATTAAATAAAAAAAAAACTTTTATTTAATTTTTTATTTGCTGACGTTTCGGTTGCCAATCACGACCTTCATCAGGGCAAATATTGTCAATTATCCACGATCTTAGGTATCTTAATATTCATTGCAATTCAAAGTCATTCATTTTGAATAAGAGACCTTCGAGCAGCAAGTAAAGGATAACATTTTGTACATATTAAAGTTAAAAAGAAATTGTATTTAATTGCAATGAATATTAAGATACCTAAGATCGTGTATAATTGACAATATTTGCCCTGATGAAGGTCGTGATTGGCAACCGAAACGTCAGCAAATAAAAAAAAATAAAAGTTTTTTTTATTTAATCTCCTGGCTGCAAAATCCCTGCGAATCATGAGTTAAAGAGTAAATCTCCACAGCCATAAAAACATCAATTTATCGTGTACTCTTTAAGCATATAAAATCAATCAAACAATCATCAAGCATCAAAATTTCAACGGGAAGTTGGTCAAACAGAGCGTGAAAGACAGACTGATTATTATATATATAGATTCTAATATATCGGCGAAAACTAAATATATGTCGACACAAAAAATCTGGTGTGACAAGCACACTTTCGATAACCGAAGGTAAGAGAAATTTGTGTGCTGTGTGACCAGTCACACCAGATTTTTTTTTGTTTAGTCTTATCTTTGTGTATTTCTTTAGAATTTTGTGATTATAATTTTTTTTTTCACCCTCATTTGTTTGTATCATCAAATAATAAATGACAAATCGAGCGGAAATGGCATTTTCTGTCTCTCTTTCCCTATTGCTATTGCTAAAAGTTGGCCGCTTTTCAAAATGTATTTCCTCCCCCCCCCCCCCATTGGTCCATCACATCCGTTTTCTCTGAGGGCTTTTCAGCTCTCTCTCTCTTTTTGCCCCCCCCACCACACACACACACTCATTCCGTGAGTGCAACGAACCGCGAGATCTCACGTCCCCCTCCCCCTACCCCCGCACCCCATTCTGAAAGCTCCTAACCATTCCCTATCAACTAACACCTCTACCACCGACTGATATAAATATTTCCCTCCTACTTCTTCTTTTTCATCTTCCTCTTGTTTTTTTTTTATCGCGAAGAATTTTAAATTATTCCTTAAAAAAAAAAAAAAAAAGAAAGCTGATCCCTTTACTCCACTTGTCTCGGCTATCTTGAGACATTTTTTTTTTTTTTTTTCTCTCGATAAGCGAATTCGACAAAACCCTCAGATCTTGTGTAACATTCCACACACACACCCACACACACATTTCATTCATAATAAATCTTTTATTAAATTTTTTATTTTATTAAATATTTATATTTCAAATAACTCGTTGGTAATATAATTTATTAAAAAAAAAAATTAATATTTTTTTTTTTTCAATATTAATATATTAAAAATTTATGAATTCCTGTTATAAAGGATTAAAAAAGAAAAAAAAAGCCATAATGAGCACTCAAACTGCGCCTATAATAACTGATATATATATATATAAGCGAAGCCACCTGGAAGCGAAGGGAAGTAGGCGCCACCCAGATCTCCGCGGGGATGACGTCAGTCATTGTTGATTGTTTATTTGTTAATTAATATTCCTGTCTTGAAATAAAATGTTATAATTTAGTCTACACGTTCTTTTAATTTTACCCTGTATTACTAAGTCATATTAATAACAATAATTTAAAAAAATCCCAGCAAGCATTCTCTTGAGATCTGAAAACAGGAAAAAGTCGCTGGGGGCTAAATCTGGAGAATATGGTGGGTGGTTAAGCAATTCGAAGCAATGCTTTATTAAAACTCGAAATTCACTTTTTCCATTTTTTTTTCCCAATAACAAAAGTTACTTCACATAAAATTCTATAACTCACGAATCAATAGTTAGATTGCTGTCACATTTATACACGTATCGTTTGAAGGTTAGTACTAAATAAAAATCATATGGAAAAAATTCATGACCTGTTATATTAACATATAGATCTATAGAGATAAGAGTATCTTTAATCTATCAATGAGCGCCCCACGCTTTTATTTTAAGTCATAAATATTCAACAATTTTAACAAGAACAATTAAATTATTTTCTCTTTTAGTTCAATTTTAAAAGCATTTTTTTCTTAATTACATTTTATGACGTCGTCCATTATTCTTACAATACTTGTTAATTCCCCCTTCATGTCTTAATTTAATGGTTAATGGTTGGTTTGTTTCTTTGTATTACAGGTGTAAGGAGCCAGGTCGTTATCAAGAGAATTTACCCCCAACGGCGGTGATCATTTGCTTCCATAACGAGGCCTGGTCCGTGCTATTAAGGACTGTACACTCGGTCATTGATAGATCGCCACCTGAACTCATCCAAGAGATTATCCTAGTCGATGACTTTTCAGATATGGGTGAGTACAAAGCTGTCATCCTAATTAAATTTAGGAGAATAAACCTGCCTGCCTCTGTTAAAGAGGACGTTAAAAACGTATACGTTTTTCAACTTGGATTGTTATAATAACACAGAACAATGGAGCATGGGATTTATTAAACAACCAGTTGTAAGCCCGCCTTCGGCGAGCAAATGCATCGATTTTATTCTTGCTCACTGTTTGGAAATTTTCAAATTTCCCTCTCTTAAATTTTAAATTTCCCTCTCCCGCTGTAACTCTAGCCAATCAGCGTCCTGATCGGCACAGACAGAAGCTAACCGCTAGCACTTTATACATAGTTAGGATATTTTTATAATGATGAAATAATTTAAATTTAATGAATGATGCTGAGAGAAATTATAGAAATAACACGCTGGTTTTTTTTGGCAAGTGATGCTGGGATTAATCTCATTTAGAAACATGAAAAAGATTTCTGTTTTTGTTTTTGCTTCTCCAGCCTTCCTTGCCAAAAAAATCAGCGTGCTAGAGGTGGGTCAGGATGTTATACTGTATGTTGTTAGTTCATCATTTTGAGAGGAAGGACAGAGGCAGCCAAAAAGAAATTATTCTGAATGCTGCAATAATATTTCAGGAGACGTTTCGGTGCTGATGGAGCACTACTAATAAATGCACCGAAACGTCTCCGGAGAATTGTTGCAGCATTCAGAATACTTCCATGCCTCTTCCCTCTCAAAATTATCATAACAGCACCACTTCTTCAGAGTTCATAATTGAACCCTGTTATTCAATGGTGTGTCAAAGACCAAATATCGAGTTTTGAGAAAATCCAACATTAAAGTTTTTCTGATTTAAATTGTTTTTATTAGATTATATATCATTTTTTTGTCAACTATGCAAGTAAATACTGTAATTATGGCAGATATTCATAAATTATCTCTAAAAATATGACTAATTTAGAGAAAAAAAATAAAATATAAAAAAAATTATTTTTACAAAATTCTCTATGTGCGATATATATTTGTAAAAAATGCTTCAAAGTCCCTTGATCTTATGATTGAAAAATTCTCTAAGTCCAAGTATATTTGCAAAAATGCTTCAAAGTCTCTTTTATATTTAATACTAGTAGCATAGAAACTTTTTATCAAAATCACATTCATCAATTTTAAATAGTATTAATATTTTAAAAATTAAATGGAAAGTGCAGGATAACAAAATTTTCTCATCAATTAATTTCCGAATAAATAGCTTGGAAACAGTAAATCAAAGTTATAATAATGAAATAGACTTATGCCGGTTGTAAGAACGTATTTAACGGCTCGTTAAACGCTTTTTGTCGTTTAAACCTTCCGCTAAATAATTTTGGGTTGCAAGAACGTATTTAAAGATGATTGGTTCGTAAAAGCTGTATATAAACTAAATGCTGAAATTCGAACCTAAAAACTATAAAGTATCGACTAACCTGATTTGTTTCATTGAAATAAATAAGAATTTAGTGACTATATTATCACGCGAGAGAGGTAAGATAGAAATACATTAATTTAATTGAGTTTTCTTTAGTTTCTGAAACGTATTAAGCGATATTATTCATTATTATAGATATTCATCTGACGAAGAGAAAAAGTGAGGTTATAGTATATTCCCCAGTTTCTTTATAATTTAACATCTGACAGCCAGATCTACCAACGTATTTATTATTTTTATTTTACGATATTTAAATATTTAAACATTTTTTTGTTTCTTTGTAACCTAATATTAACAATTAAAATTTAAAGAATACAAATATAATTCCTATTTTTATTTCTTTTATAATTTTGGTACTATTATAAATTATACAATTTGACAATGCGCTATTTTGGTCAACTGGGCCAACTACATTGAAGCTCGTCATTTTCGCGGGCCCAATCGTTTTGCATCTATCTATATATCTTAACAATAGTTAACGGTTCCTTTAAAGCTGCTTTAGCAACAGCCTAAAATTTTAAAGCCCAAAGCGATGTTTACTAACAGACTTCTTTTAAATGTTTACAGAACTGTTTTCTCTTGCAACCCGGCATTAGACTTAATATTACGGCCACTTCAACCTAACCTAACACCTAATATTATTTGTTTTGTTGTCTTTTCGAAATCGCACTGATCCTCATCCTCATCTTCATTTTCATTATCAGGAATAATATCAAAAAATTAAATTTTGACGTTTACGAATTCAGAGAAAATTTTCTCATTTTTCAAAAAAGAAAAAAATGATTTTTGTTTATTTAAGGGGAAAAAATATATATAATATTATTTGGTAAATAACTTTTTATTGGTTGTTAAAATCACACTGGTTAAAACTCAAACGATATTAATTTATTGTTAATTGGAAAATTATATATATATATATATAGTTCATAGAAAAAGATAGAAAATATTATAGAATTAGGCTAAAAGAAATTAAAAAATGAATTATAATATAACTATTGATAATTTTTGTAGGTTATGAAATACTTGTATTAAATTTCAACAAATGGAATATAGTAATGGTGTATTGAATATATAAATTTGAAATAAATAAAATTAATATTTTCTTGAGTTTATATTAAATACCTCTAAACACTAGCGATGCCGGTGTTCATAATTGAAAATACTTAGGGCATAAACGCAACAATATATCTCAAGCGTATAGTTGTTTACGATGTCTTGCACTTGACGCACAAATGAAAAATTGTTCTTTTCAAATTAAGTATTACGAAACAACATGTTAAGTACATAAATCATTATTGAAAAATGTAAAATCCTGCATTGAAATATTGTAAAAATAATTTTATGCTTTTACATTAAAAATAAATTTTTTTAGGACATATTTCATAAAAAATACTATTAATTAAAGCATTTGAAACAATATTCCATGCTTAACTCAATTTTGAATTTTTTGGTCTTTGACACACCATTGAATAACACGGTTCATTTAAGGGACAGAAGCGTTTAATGTTATTTTTCAGGGTTTTTTTTGTAATTTTCGAGTTTTATACTCTGAGAGTCTCTAATCCACGGATTACCAAATTGATGCATTCCACCGTTACTAACTTAAAATTTAATTTCAATCCCTAATCTGAATAAATAAAAATCTAAAATTGAATTTGAAAAATTTTATTCATTAAAAAAAAAAATCATAAAAATCCGACCAGTAGTCCCGGAGTTTATCTGTTATAAAAACACAATGGAGGAAACCCTGGCTGATCCTCTTTTCATTTAATTACGTACTTAATTTGATTTATTTATTAAATAATAATATAAAAATAAAAAAATATTTTGTTTTAATTTTAACAATAGAAACCGAAATAAGAAATTATTAATTAATTAAAAAAAAAAAATTAAATAAATATATATATTAACAACAATGGCTAATTATTGATATGAATTGAATGCTTTCCATTTATTTCAAGTCTTTTCGGAGTAAAATTTCAATCATTTCATATCTTAGGCATCGCTTTATATTTTATATTTATTTTTTATAATAATCAATCTCTAGAATGATTCAATCAAATGTACAATTTTATTTTTTTTAATTCATGAATAAACAAAGGAATATTTTGACAGATAAAACGTTTAATTTAAATAAGACGACGCGACGTCGATACTTGAATTGATTGTTATAATTTTAATGGCACGTGCTCATAAATATTGCATAGAATGTTTGTGCGTGTGCGTGTGCATGTTGCCTATATGATCCCTTCATTAAAAAAAGATTTTTTTTTTCAACTATTTAAATAATTCATTAGAAGAGGGAAGAATTAGAGCACGGAATTAAAAAAAAAACAAATTTTTTTTTCTTTGAAATGTATATTCTCTCTTTAAAATAATCGGGTTAAAATTTTTTCTAAAATATTATTTTAATTAGGCATTGTTTAATTAAATTGAAATAATTCTATTGTTTAAACTTAATTGATAATTAAAATTAATAAATTTTAATAACAATAATGACTAAATAAAATAATTAAATATGGGGTCAATAATGATTCTGTTATTTAAAAAAAAATCATGATTTTTTCAGCATTCAACAGACAATCTTTTTGAAATGATTGAAACATTTATGTCCAATGAAATATATTCCATAACAAACCCTTAATTGCAAGGGTATTGATTTAAACAAAAAACAATTCGGAACATGATAATAAATACCTAATTAGATAGAGAATATAAAAAAAAGAGTTTTTTTTTTTATTTTCAAAACCAGCAACTTTGTTTATTATAGAATATTTTCTCAGGTTGATAAAAAATAAATATACTATGATTTAATTTCAATTAGACATGTCTGACATCTATCTGTTTGTATAAAGTAAGGTTATATTTTAAAAAATTTGTCGATATATATATATATATATATATACTCTACATCTCATTGAATCACGTCAATTGAATTCGATTCATTTTCATATTGTTAGGTAGATTTATTATAAAATTAAACCAATTAATTAAGATAAAATTTGAAATTAAATATTTATTTATTTTTTAAATATCAAATTTTATTTAATAAAATTTTATTCAACAATGGGATTTTTTTAAATTTTTTTCAACAACAAATTACCAGGTATATAAAATATTATTATTAAATTATTTCAACAATATAATACAATAATCAAACTTTGATATCTAATTATAATTGTATTATAGTATATTGTTGGATTAATTTAATAATATTTTAATCAAATTCAAAAAATAAATTATCTTTTAGGATCAAGAAAAAAATTCAAAAAGTTAACCTAGCAATATTTGTCTCACCCTTTATTTTTTTTTTACCTAAAATAAACAGGAAAGTAAAATTCAATTAATTATTCTTAAAAGCAAAGAATATAGCAAATCTTCAAAGAGTAGGGGGGGAGAAAGGTATGAAGAGCGGAGTGGGGGAATGAAAAAGTGGTTCTCCCGGAACGGTAGCCCAGCCCGTTTGGGGGAGCGGAGGGGAGGGGGGGAGCAAACGGCGGTCGGTCCATTGGAATGTAGGAAAAGAAGAAGGACCTGAGTGAAGCAAGCACCTGAAGCCACCAGCCAACCAACCAACCAACCAACCACAATGCATTCACCTGTTCAAAAAAAAACCTGAAAAGAAGAAGATCTCTCCCCCCCTCCTCTCTCTCTTGCTGCAAAGAGAAGGAAGGTCAAATATTTGTATCAATTATTATCTCTTCTTTAACAACAGTTAGATAATACGTCACTAATGGATTCGCTAATTAATTAGAGTTTAATTTTTAAGTTTTCTTTTAGTTAGCACTTTTATATTTTTTTAATAAATATTAGGATTCAAAGAAAAACATTTTTTGGATTATTTTTTATAATTAAAGGAATTAATTAATATATATATATATATATATATATATATATATATATATATATATATATATACTCTAGATCCCATAGAATGATTTCCGATAGGTCTAATTTATTTCAAAAATATACAAATAATCTAATGTTTAATTTAGTTAAAATTTCACAATTTATGTCATTTCTGCTTACTTGTAGAGTAGAAAAATAATAATAAAAATTAATTATATTATTATTAAATTTGGAATAAAATAAAATATCATATTTCATTAATTATTTCAACAATATATTTTTTTTTGTTCATTATTGAGTCAATACATGAAATTTAAAAAAAATCTTTAAATTAGAAAAAATTTATTTATTTTTCCATTCCCTCTTTTTTCTTTTTTTTTTTTTTAAAGACTTATCGGAATTGTAATGATAATAATTTACCTATATCAGAAAATAATAATAAAAACAAAAAAAATTAGCATATAAATATGCGTAAATTTAGATATACGGGAATATTGGATAAACCATTTAGGAAAAAATAAACATTCACTCTCTTTTTATCTATAAAAAAAAAAACTGCCTGAGGGACGAATCCACTCCCCTTGACTTTTAGATTATCAATATTGACTGACCTTAGTCAACAGCTCTGGGGAAGGGGGATGAGATTATTTATAAACAAATTTTGTTTATTTTCATTGTTGCGAAATTTATATATAAAAATTAATTATTTAATTTAATAATAGAAAACCAATTATTATTATTATTTTTTTTTTTTTTGAGATTTAATTTATTTATTCGGGTGGGAATATTGCTTTTAACAAATTGCGTGGATTTATTGTTTTTGTTCTTAATTAGAAGGCGTTAAAACCGCAATTTGAAGTTTCGCGGCGAGATATGGTCCAAGAACAGGAATCATGAAATTTGCTAACAGAGTGAACAAGTGAAATAATTACATTTGAAAAAAATAAAAATAAAATACGGTTAACTTTTATTTATCTGTTATCGATCGTCATTTTGCGCTACTCATCATCTCGTAGCGGTTAAAAGATACAAGAGAATTACAGTTTTTTTTTTTTTTTTATTGAAATTCTATATTCCTTGTTATTTAATTTTTTCAAAATTTTTCGGCATCTGAGGCCATATAACGATACTCAAATTATTTTAATTACGTATATATGGGCTTGAAAGTCTATTTTTTAACGCCAAAGCGTTAACATTTAGTCAATAGTGTTAAAAATTATGGCCATGGGGGTGCCTTTTAATATTTTAACGCCCCTGTTGGCGTCTTTAACCAAAAACGAAAACTTGGTTTAGGGAATGGGATTTTTTAACGCTGATGTTATTACTTTACTTTTTAACACCCAATCAGGCATATTCTCTAAAAACAGGCGTTAAAATTTATCATCATAAATTGGGTGTTAAAAATTAAAGTAATAACATCAGTGTTAAAAATTCCCTAAACCAAGTTTTAACAGTGAAGTTAACATTTTACTTTTTAGCACCAGGTGTTAACGATACAAAGATAGCTACGTTTTCCGCTTTTACACCCTTCAATAACCTCTCGCGCATGCGCATTACTAGCTTGATTTATTTTAAATCTAGTAGGCCTATCTAAAACACCAGCGTTAACAAATGCTATTCTCTAAACGACGTTAATATGTTGCTTTTATTTCAAAGCTATCCAAATCATAACCTTACTTTTTAGGTTAAAGACTCCATTTTTACTTTCTCTTACCTATGTATATATGTAATATATATATAGAGAGAAAGTATTGGATTCATGTCAAAAATTCGATGTCGAGATTTTGATGGATCTTCACGTTTTGAGGTCCCCTGAATCCAAAAAAGTGGTTTTCGCGACATGGTCTGTCTGTGGGTGGGTGTGTGGGTGGGTGGGTGGGTGGGTGGGTGGGTGGGTGGGTGGGGTGGGTGTTCAATTTTAAGCATGAAGGAATTGAGCTACGAGGTTGAAATTTTATATTTAAGTTAAACACCCCCCGGGACCGGAAAAATAAGCTTTTAATCAAAATCGGCCAAAGAGTACTAGTACTTTACTGATGTACTTTTTCAGTTTTTTTCGATTTTCTCAAAATTTGCTCCAACGATTTTTTTTTAAATTCAAAAATCAATTATTTTTTAGATCCCTCTCTTTAAAATGTATATTCTCATTTTGCAATTGAAATCTTCTGAAGACCACTTTACTCTTGTATTTCATAGGGAAGATAGGAGAAATGGTTGCCATGGTAACAAAATATAAATATTTTCCCATGCTTATAAATTTTACATCTGAATTCATATGTTCCGTACTGTCGGGAACTAAATATATGTCGACACAAAAAATCTGGTGTGACAAGCACAGAACACAACTTTCGATTACCGAAGGTAAGAGAAAGTTGTGTGCTGTGCGCCAGTCACACCAGATTTTTATACCTTAAATACGGTGTTAAAATATTAAAGGCACCCCTTAGACATGGCATTAATTTTTAATTAAAAGTTAACGCTTTGGCGTTAAAGTTTTTGCTTTCAGAATAGTAATTTGAGGCAAGGAGGTGTCAAAATGAATTAAAACTGTTTACAGATTCTAAAAGTTAACGTTTTTACTTATAGAATAGACCTAAAGTCTATTTTTAGAGAATATACCTGAATATCCGTATTATTATTGTTTTTTTTTCCCAAATTAATAATCCCGGTCTTAAACTTTTGGCTCTGTATATAGATATTTTTTCGATAATCTTTCTGGTCTGTGTATAAGTTTATAAATAAATAAAAACAAATCAATATTATCATCTTGGTATGTATATATGTGTGTGTGTGTGTGTATTTGGTCCAGAACCCTCTTCCACCTTTGCATGCATGAATATTCATCAAGCAGGAAGGAGGGGTGGGAGGGACTTTCATTTCCTCCCTCTCTTTTTGTTAGAATAAATCTAAATTCTTTTTTTTTTCTTTTGAATAATAATTCAATCCTTTTTTTTTTGGGAAATATTTCCATATCCACATGGGAATTGAGAATTAGATAGATTTTTGGAATCGTGTCGGCCTTTATTGGGGTGAGATCGTACTGGGGCGGGGCTTGCAGTTACTGGACACACACCAAAACATGAGTGGAGTGACGTAATCTCCCATCTTTGTTATTTGGTATATCAGTACTTGAATATTTGTTATAGCTGTAGTAATATGTTCAAGGTAATAAGGAATAATTTCCAAAGAGAATGCAGCATTTGATTTTAATAAAAATTCCTAATCACTTGCTGACGTTTCGGACAAAATCACAGCTCCGATGATGGTTCAAACCCGAACCGAAACGTCCCAAGTGATTAAGAATTTTTATTAAAATCAAATGTTGCATTCTTCTTTGGAAATTATTCCTTATTACCTAGTATATCAGTATATCGGTCGTTGTTGTAAACAATATTTTCCATTTAAATGATACTTGATTCTTTCCCAGCAATTTATTTCTAAATAAAATTAATAAAACTAATTCAAATTATATTAACAAATATTTTTTGCAAATTTTAAGTAAAAAATAATTTGTAATTGAATATTTTATAAAATTATATTTTATTAATTTAAAAAATTTGACTTGAGTTTACATATATTTCCTGCAATTTTTAATAAAAAAATATAAGGAAGTTTCTGGGATTACCGTTTTTTACGATCTACTAATCACAACTCCTTAGTTTTTACTAGGACTATAAATTTGTTAAATTTTATCCTAATCCGATCAGTGGTTCCAGAGATAAAACCCAAACTATTATTTGCCCTAAAGTGAAAGTAATCTCCTCAAATGTCAATCGAAAAAAGCCTTTATTTTTTTTTTTTCCTTCAATAGGATTTAAATGATTATTTTTAATAATAAAAAAAAGTCCTCCCTAATTGACGTAATAGGATTATTCTTGGAAACTTTTTTTTTACATATAGTCTATATTAAACCCTAAGCCTTGAATGAAAAAAAAAAAAAAAAATACAATTTAATTTTGAGAAAGTTTTAATGATTATGTCGTCATCTGTTTGACCGGACGTAGAAAATAAAACGCAGAGTCTATGATGATGATTATTATTATTCCTTTGCTATACTGGCGCCTGTCTGCACAAAAAACCGTTACGTCATCTGGGATGGATAGATAACTGTTATAATAAATTATGACATAGCAAATTCAAATATTTAATCGTCTAGGATTTAAATCTAGCACAAAAAATAAAAAATAAAAATGAATTTTTTCAAAAGATGTAGAGTATATATATATATATATATATATATATATATATATATATATATCCTAATGATCGAAAGAGATTGGATAAACCCCCGGCAATTAATAGAATAATAGAAAAATTCAAAAACAATTAAAAAAATAATTGTAACAATACTTTTATTTTCAAATTAACAACTCAATTTTTTTTTAATAAAATAAAATAATAATAATATAGTTAATAATACAAAAAATAATAATAAAAATAATTATTTTGTAATATTATTATTGTTTTATTTAATTAAAAAAACAAAAATTCTATTACGTATCTTTATCTTAAATTATAAAATAGAAATTAAAAAATACAAAATAATTAAAAATTTTGTTTTTTTAAATTCAACGGACATCTCTCTCAAGCTCTAAACTCAAAAAAGGTACGTCATCAAAGAAT
>JAKCPI010013368.1:0-34512 GCA_023213315.1 Euborellia annulipes | reverse complement strand
CCGACCAACCAGAAATTCAAACTAACTAGCTCCATACAAAAATTCCAAACTGTGGATCTGTTAGTGAGTAGAAAAATTAGTACCTAGAAGTTAGGCAAACAAAATTACTCTGGAAGAATCATTTAGAGAGTTGTCACTGGATTAATAGAGAATAAATCAATGAAGTCAGTGGCTGTTTTTCTATAGTCAGGAAAAGGAGCAGGTGCAGCCAAAAAACAAAAGCCTCCGATTTAATAAAATTTAATGAGATGTTTCGGGTGAATTTTATTTACCCATCTTCAGTCCTTCAAAATTGTTAAAAGTCCCGGAGTTGGTCAATAGGGCAATATATGTAAATTTATGTATCATATGTCCTGGCGATGTGGGCCATCGTATTTATTTAGTGAGAATTGTATTAAATCGGCGGTTTTTGTTTTTTGGCAGCACCTTCTCCTGATTAATAGAGAATATTTGTTTCAATTCACATTCAAATAAAAATAGGAATAGGCTCTTAGATAACATCTTCAATTTATTATTCTTTGATAAAAAGGAAAAACATTTTTCGAATTTATTAAAAATTAATTTTTTATAAGAATTTTTTCCATTTGATCCATTGACTAATTTGAGAATAACTAATTTATTTTAACCACTGACCTAGTTTATTTAATATTAGTAAATTTTTTTTAAATATTTCTCTTTTCATAAATGAAACGGGATTATGAATTTTTATTTTTATAAAACGGGATGTCCAGAAAACGTTACATTGCCTTTCTTTTATATTCCAAGGTTCATTTGAACTTGCCAAAGATTATTGCATCAACCTTTATTATCGTTAGTTACTCAGTCAATTGAATAAAACATTATTAATTCCAATAGTCATTGTACACATATCAAGAGTTTTTTTTTTTTTAATAATTTTAATTCAATTAAGAAATTTAATATTATTATGAAGTATGAAATAAATTAATGCCAATTACATGTGTGTCCATGAGTAGTGAGTAAACAAATGATGTAGACGTTTATGATATGGAATAACTTCCAAGAATCAACCTTGATAAGATAACAAAGTATTTCGAAATTGTTATTAAAGAAAAAAAAATCTTAAAGATGGCACTAGCTTTTTATAGAGAAGTGGTTTTAGTATAAAAACTTTAATTTTGATAATTCTGTTTCATTCAATTAATTTTATAAAAACTTTATCAAATATATCGATGTCATAAGACTAAAGATGCTTTTATCTTTACCTGCCTCTACAAATATATGAGTAATCTTTTACAAATGACAAATTTCAATAGAAAAAAATTTAGAATGTTTTGTCCACCATATTAAGTGCGCGTCTCGGGGTGCTAATTTTGGGAGTTTCCAGCGGCCATAATTTTGAAGCTATCGACCTCAAATTTTTTTTAAATTAGTTATTTAAAATATCTACAACTTATAGAAGCCCTTTTTTTTGATTTTCGAAAAAATAAAATTTTTTTTTAGATTAATCGCATTAAATAAAAGATATTTTAAAAAAATTCGCTCTATATCTTATAGATAATTAAATTAGTAATCATTGTGTTAAAAAATAATTAATTTTTTAACGTTAATTAATTATCTGGAATCTTTTAAATGAAATGGAATAAATCCCTTGTATTCCTATGGGAAAAACTAACGCCATCTCTTGCCGCCTAGAGTAACTCGGTAGTGAATCGTGCTCTAACGGCTTTTCGAGACTCGCACCTTAATAGTCCAGATGATGGTTCCTCTAACAATTTTTTTTTTTTTTCATTCTCACTGAATAATTAAGATAGGGCAATTCGCCAGTTCATAATGCATAATGCATGTCCTGTGCCCAAATGACCAACCACGGGACCAGTGGCTTACCTATAACTTTTGCCGCCCTTCCTAGTCAATCAAATGAAGTTTTTTTATAATTAATAAACATAAATAAATATTTGTAATTAAGAAAAACTAAAAGTGCTGATCTTTTTTACCATTGGATGCCATATTTACATATGAAAACTTATGAAGTGAACAAGTTGTTTTTTTACAACTACGTATAACTAAATAAAAAAATTGCCGCACCAAAATATGTGCCGCCCGGTGCGGACCCACTGCACCCCCCCCCCCGCCTAGGTACGCCACTGTCCGGGAGCTAAATAATTTTGAAGGACTGATGATAGGATAATAAAATTTTTCCAAAACCTCTCGTTAAATTGTGAAAATCGGAGGCTTTATATTTTTTGGCTGTTTTGCTCCTTTTCCTGCTGTTTTTTTTTTTTTTTTATAAGACTGTTTTAAATAGCTCTATGTATTTTAAATTAATTAGTTAATTATTTAAGCGTCATGAGTCTATAAATATTACAAATTTTTTCAAAAAAGACAAATTTTTTTTGGCGATTTTATGGCAAAATTAAGATCCCTTAAAATATCGAGAGCTTTGTAAGAACGACTTCAGCTTACAAATCTCTATTTTCCCAATACTAAAGTAATTTTAAATTGAGTATAAATGAAGCAAAAGGACCTGAATAGACTATTTCTTGAAGATGGCATTATTGCAAGTTATATTAATATCATTATCACACTTATTAATTTGATTATTATGAAGATGTAGAGAAGATGATATATATACATTTTTAGGAGATGAAAGAGTCTTAAAACTTGAATATGAGATAAAAATAACTTAGCATTGCAAAAATGTGTCCTAAATATACTCTTCAAATATACAAAAGATAAGCAAATATCCGTGAAAGGAATAAAGTATGACACATGAATTACGTCTCACTTTGATTACAGACACACAAATAGATACATGAACAAATAAATGGAGAGAAAGAGGAAGTGAGAAAGTAGATACTAAAATACATGATTATTTATATTTTTTTCAGACACTAGACGATATTTTCTTATCGTCTAACTGAATGAAGTCAACCGCCTTGCCGCTCTTTTAATTTAATATTATTAAAAGTAAAATTTACCCCATCTCTAAAAATTCTGCAACCTTGCAGACTCTCAATCTTTAGCTGACTCTAACCTTGAATCAAAGTCCGTTTTGTAAAGGAAATTGAGATAAACTTGTGAAGAATATTATGTTTTTAAAAACATAATTTAATTGAGAATTCAAATTGCTGGTGGCCTTGGTTATATGTTTATAACAAACAGTGCCTCAAAGAATATTGCGGTTAAGGAGTGGTCTGAACCTTGGATAGGAGACCACCTGCAAAAGGCAAGGTCATTTTATCGACACCCTTTAATGATAAACTTGGAAACAAAAATAGAAAGTAAATCTCCAATGAGTCATGATATTAACAAAAAAAGGTCCAATTATATCTCAAACTATAATTATCAGAAATCAAATTTTGATTTATTAAATACCCCTATTTTAGAAAAATAATAAATAAATATATTTTAGCAATTAATTGTCAAATAAATTTTAATAATAATTTGGTTTCCATGACCTTTATGTCTAGGACCTTGTCTATAATTTACTACTTAGTTATAAGAAATTGAAAAAAATATTATTCCACACAAAATTTAAATGCAGGTATCTAAAGAATGTAAAAAATATCACTGTGCTTCTGATTCAGGGTCTCCCTTCGGTTATACTAATAAATATATATTTCAAACCATAAAATCTGGTAAGGAAGAATTTTTTTCATATGACACACGTCAAAAAAAATCAATTTAATCCAATTTGTTTTTTCCATTATATGTTTCAAAATTTCCATTCTAAATTTTACCAGAAAAGCAAAAATTACATTTGGAGCGAATTTTGTTTGTTCAAAATTTTAAATCATTGTCTGAATAAAGTTTAAGGGGCGAGTCTCGAAAAACCGTTATTAGCCGATTCAGAAGCTGGTTACTCTAGGCGGCAAGAGATAGCGTTAGTTAGTTCTGTCCATAGGGAAATAAGCATTTTAGTCAATTTCATTTGAAAGGTTCCAGCAAATTAATTGAAGGCAAAAAATTAATTATTCTTTAACACAATGATTACTAATTTAATTATGTATAAGATATAGACCTAATTTTTTTAAAAATATCTTTTATTTAATGTGATTAATCTAAAAGAAAAATATTTTTTTTTTCGAAAATCAAAAAAAGGACTTCTATAAGTTGTAGATAAATAGCTTTATTAAAAAAAAATTTGAGGTTGAGAGCTTCAAAATTGTGGCTGCTGGAACCTCTCAAAATCAGCACCTCGAGACGCGGTAATGGAGTAGAGAAACATCCATCAAGATCGTTGCAGTGAAGGATTGCCAAAACAACAGATGTAGGTCTGCCATATAATATGTTTATTTTAATATCATTTTCATGCCAGGTGAATGAACCCTTTAGTTTTCATTTTTTTTTTAACGATAGGATTATTCTTTACTCCTATATAATAATAGTAATAAATAAACCAATCTGAAAAGAATCTGGGTCAGAGGACATCAAAACAGTCTCTATGCATTAACAAATAATTCCTGAACTGATAAAAGATAATAAGCATGGATGATCTGTCCTTCATCACCGATACTTTGAGATTTTTTTATAAGAATCCAAATTGATCTATAAAGACAGCCTACGCTTATTGCAATTTAAAAATAAACATGCATAGTTAAGTCTAATTGATTAGCTCGCTGGCCAAATAAGTCTGACCTTATAGCTAATGAATGAACTGGACAAGTGTAGGCTGAAAGAAAGAGAGATTGTGGGCGTCTGTCCATCTATTTTGATGGGAAACTACCGAAATGAGACCTTGTCTTTTGAAGGACAGGTGACCATGCCTGGGGGTACGGAGCCCCTGACTTTTTTCTATTTTCCCGTTGGCTGACCTGTGACCTGAGTGCTTGCCTTTCTCCTTTCTGCAGACGCCAACCTGGTCACCTTGCTCTTCAATGCCGTCGCTTCCGGCCCTCCTCCTTGGTAATATTTTTGTGCGAATTCTTTCTACCTTTCTAAATAAATCTCATGGCAATGGTCTTTACTATCCGAGGTTTAAATTGAGTCATAATAATTATTTTTTATTGGAGATGAGACGAATCATTTCACATTTCATTAATTGAAGCCTAATACTCAAGTAAATTTCACCCTCTAATTTTATCGGACCTTACGAGTGGGATAACTGTTTCATTAGTTCTCGGGCTTAGTGTAGTTGGTAGCGCGCCTACCTTGTATACCAAAGTTCGCGGCTTCGGACCCCAGGTAGTCCGTTGGATTGGATACCAAATGGCTTAAGAATGCCTGGGACCCCAAATTCATATATATTCAAATAACGGTCATCATCAAAAGTCTTATATGGCCTGAGTTGCCGAAAAGACTGTGTGAATGTGTGTGTGTGAGTGAATGAGAAAAAAGTGTGAGTGTTTTTTAAAGAAAAAAAAGTGTTTCATTTTTGATGACACGGTTGATTGTTGCCAAAAATTACTCTGAGTTTAATAAATTCAACTTCGTTTTTGTTTGCTGAATTCTAGGCAACCCAAATGCCCATCAAACTGAACAGGGAAGTTTAGAAATCGAAGAAATTCAAGAAATATTTAATAGTTTAAACATATTCTATAAAATAAAACATTCGAATTGGCTATACGGAACATATCAAAATGTATTCTTATATTTTAGAGATGAGATTTCGTTACACAGCGCAGTAAATGAAGACAAATATCCACTAATAAATCAACTGATGCAGTGAGAATGGGTTGCATAAGTCAACCACACCTCCCAAGATGAACTTTTCAAAAAGAATAGCTTTCTGAAAGATAGTCTCCACCTGTTAACTTACTTTTTGGGAAAATTGAATTGCTTTCGAAAAACAAATATTAATAATCTATTAACATGAAGGTGTGAATTGATAATTTTAAGATTTTTAACGAAAAAGGATTAACATTACTAAATGTTTTAATATCACAATAGAGAAAAGAAATTAAACTATTGTACTCAGCTGATTTGTTAATGTTTAGATCTTAATGAAATATTATAAAAAATCTATATCTATTTATAATATAATACAAAACAACGGGAGTGATAAAAGGTTTTGTAGGGCTCAGAGTTTAGGTCTGAAAAAAATTATTATTTTTTTTTGAAGTTTGATATTACATTTTTGTTACCAACATAGCGGCTAACTGGCTTGAGGCGAAGAGACCATTTAGGCTAGATTTATTTAAATTAATTGGTAGCCAATATATAAATACTGGTAAATTACGACAAGATGCGACAAGTAACCTGGTGTGGTCGAAAGTGGAGCCTTGAGGTTAGGCAACCGAAATGTTTAGCCATCAGAAGTGTTGTAGCTCCCCCTTCACTTACATTAAAAAAAAAATGATTTATTTATTTTTAAAATAATGGTTTGGTTGACTAAGCTCAAGGCTCCATTCTCTAGCACTTGTTAAGCGGCCTGTACTAAAATAAAACTGTAAATATTTTTCTTTTTAATGCATACTTATGATTAAAAAACTAAAATAGCTAGTTTAAGTACTATAAAAAATAGAGAATCTAAAAATTCTTTTTAAAATTTTAGGAAATTATAATCAAATATGTTTCGAAATTTTGCTCATAAGAATCCTATTGTTGATATAGTTTAGAAAAAATTTAATAATGTGTGATATAAATTGATGAATACAAAAGGAAACCCCAAAATGTAAATAATAAAAAATGCCTATACGAAAAAATATTCCAAAGGTCAAGTGTTCGCATTCCGCCCCAGGCGAAAATTTATTTCAATTGAATTGGATACCAATCAATAGAAGGGGTCTAAATGGCCTCAAATGCCGAAAACCACCCTAAAACAAATAAAAAAAATATTCATGTGGTCTGTATGAGAATTAAGGGGTCTGTGGTTAGTATACAACCATATTTTCTTGGCCTTATATAAGTTTAATATTGTACGTATTATTTAGGAATGAAATGAATTTTGTGAAATAAAGTAGAATAATAAATTAAATTTTAATTAACTGAAAAATGAACATAGTAATCCTCAATTTTTTATTCAAATCAAAGGTCAATTTAGTAATACTTTATCCAAAAATGAAATAGTTAAGTATAATTAGATAAGGGATTTCGAAGTATATTTATGATAACTTAGTTTTTTCCATATTTTATGTAAAAACTCATTAAATTTCAAGGTTATCAGAAAAACAAAAAAAAAACGAAAGAATGATTTATAATTTCTAGCAAAAATATATATAAAGATAGATGTCTTTAATTTTAAGAAAATTCGAATTATAATTTTATTTAAAAAATGACAATTCAAGGTAGACAAAAGTTGATTATTTAACTTGTATCACAAATAAGGATTAAAAGCCATTCGGTTTTAAATTAAAATGATTATGAATAGAATTTTCTGTAAGACATTTCAAGGCAAACAATATAGCTATATTGTTTTTGTTTTTTTTTTTCGTATGAATTTATAACAACTGAACTTATAAACAATAAAAAATGTCCTCCCTCTCCCCCCATGGCAGAGAGGCGAACAAACAAATGTCAATATTGATAGTCTTTAAAGCCAAGAGGCGCGGGTTCGGATCCCAGGAAGTCTGATGAATATTATTTAAATCATTTGGATATCAAATGTTAAAAATTAATTAAATATGCCTGGACCATCTAATATATCCTTTTTGTCTATATGGCCTAAGATGCGGAAAAGACTGTAAAACAATAAAAAGTAAATAAATAAAGACTATTTATTTGTTGGTGTAAGCGAGGGTCCGGTGGCTTAATGTAATGGATAGTACACCGATGCCACGGAAAGACTGGAGATCCTGGGTTTGATTCCCGGGGGCCATGGGGCGCTTGGCTCAACAACAAAAAACATACTGACAATCTTAAAAATTAATTATATCCATGACTAGTTAAGTCCGAATCGAGGTATATTGAATACTAATTTCTTATTCAAATATATATATCAATAGATCTCGAAAATTATTTAACTAAAGACTATTTATTTTTAGTGATTTTGTGGCATTGGCACTCTGGATATTAAACGCAAGGATTTGCAATACCGGTCCTAAAATATAATACCCGTAGTATTTTATACCGGGATTCCGGTATTAGGAATTTTCAAAAAGGTACAAAAATGATGATATAGAAAATTAGTTGGGTACTAATTTAAAAAAATAAAAAGTAAAATATAAATTTTCAACGAATGTGTTTATTAAAGCTTTTGTGGTTTGTATGTTATTATTAGGGGAATTTTTAATTATAGACCACATTTTGTTATTAATTATTTATTAAAAAATATAAATACTGTACACCTGTTGATTTGAGTCGGAGCAAGTGCACAGTACTTGATAACGGCTGCAGAATAAGCAGTCGAAACGTTGTACAGTATTTATATTTTTTAATAAATAATTAATAACAAAATGTGATCTATAATTAAAAATTCCCTAATAATAATAAATTTTCAACATTAGATACCAAAAATATGTAAAAAATAAACCATAACGGAAGACTGACAATAAAAATATAGAGGGCGTTAGCTACCATTGGTCAAAGTTTTGAAGAAGTTACCGTTTCGGATAGGTACTGAATGAAAAAAAATAAATAAAAAAATACTTATTTCTAAGCTCATAATGTAACCTTAAATTTTTAAGGTTGAAAAATTATGTTCATTGGGATAATTTTAAATTTGTCTTGCTATTACCAACATCGTCATGATTTTTTCACTCGAATTATTATTTTTTATTTAAATCTAAACAAAAAACTAAATTCACTAAATCTTTCTTGATAACATCAAGATTGAGTCATTCTTTTAGTTATCGCAGAGTGAGATAATTCTTATATATTGGTTTATTTTTGATAAATGTGTCTGTGTATGTGCAAATGGGAAATGAAGCTTAAAATGAAGGCCGTCGAGATATAAATATAAAACGGAAAAAAAAGAAGCTCAATAATTTTTTAGAATGTAACAAGCATCAAATATTCCAATATTTTTTTAGACTATAATAAAGACTAAAGGTCAAATAATCACAATGCTCAGCAAATAAAAAAAAAAAAAGAATTCAAACAAAAAATCCCAAAGTCTCTTTCAAGGCTTAATACATAAAATTAAATCTTTTATAAACAATTAAAAATAGAAATGACAATCGCCAAGTAAATTGATCACCTCTCTAAATATCTATCCCTTCTTCTATAATATACAATAGTTAAGACACGGATCTAGTATATGTATTAACCAGGCATATTTATTTGTCCCAATTGATTTAAATTGGTTTGGAAGCGAACCCACAGCCTTTTTCTTTAAAGATTAACAATTTTGACATTGTCACTATTTCTAATCATTCGAACGGAGGGGGGGGGGATTTTTGATCCCCCCCCCTAGACGTTACGTATCGCTTAAGTGGCCATTTTTATTTAAAAGTCACAACTATGTTGCGCAAAGTATCGGAAAGTCGCTAAAATACTAGTAACGTAACGCGTTGTTCAACCTCCTCCCTCCCCCTTGTAACGCATGGTAAAGTTTTACGAGACCCCCCAAATTGCGTTACGTAATACTTGTACGCTAAAACTATTCACCATTATTATGTAAACAAAGAGACGGATTTAAAAATTCTTTAATCAATTAGTCAGTTGGGTTGCCTATCTTCCGGCAATCAAACATTAACTTTATATCGTTTTTTTTCTATAACTACAGTTTTGAGGCTAGACTACCATTTAGACAGATAGTCGTAGCGGTTGCCTATATCAAATGCAAAAGTTAGAGTATACCTAATGTGCCTAGTTTTTTTTTACTTATGGCCCACAATCTGGCATGAATGAATACGGAAAAATTTTTGCAGGTTCATTAAGGTTATTCGGGCATTAAAGCACTCTATAATATTAAAAGCTAATTTTTTAATATGTTATTAATACTATCAAATACGTATAAAATAAAATTTTGAAGCAGATCTGACCCAGGGTTATCGTGTAATTAATTTTTAAAAAATTGAAATTTAACATGTAGCCTATGGGGAATAACGACGAAACGCACACATATCGAATTATATAGGCACCTTTGCATCTGATACAAAAACAAAAAAACTTACATTTTATTAATTCACTTCCGAGGAATACGTTAAAAATAAAATCAAAAGTTTCTGCCGTCCGCTTTTAAAGATATTTTAACAAGAAAGTCAAAAAAATTCTCCAAAATGACAGTCGCCAATATTTAAAAATAAGGAAGATTTGAGAGTCAGACCAGCCTGGCAACGTCGCATAACATAATTTTCTTTTGTCGGTGTCAGTTACATTTTTTTTTTCAATTTTACGATATTTTTCTCGCAAATCGTCCATTGTGTTTAAACTGATTTGTATTAAACATTGTAATATATTAAATAAAATAAAATTTAAGGCGTTTAAGATTTAAAATAGATAGCTGATGAATGCAATGTTGCCAGTTCTATATTACGTGAAAAACTGCTCAAGTCAAAAGTCATTCATTTATTATTTTTGGTAATTAAATTATTAACTTAATCCAATTATAAACTATGATAGGTCACGACTAAATTATAATAAGGAATTTTGGCATTCAAATTTTTAATTTTATTTAAAAAAAAATTTAGATTCTATTTTGACTTACGATGTACTATCCGAAAAACCTTAAATAATTTTTTTCAAATTTTATTACAATTTTAATTAATAATTAAAACACTTAGGTATTATTTCTGTTTTTTTCGTAGATTGGTTCACAAATAAAAATTCTTCATTGATTCATAAGTATGAGAAGGTTGGATAATTTTGGGAAATAAAAGAAATTATTGGTATTTGTCGTGGATTATTTTTTAGTAATTAAAAATACATAAAATAATACCAACTACAAAATTTCGGCAAGTAACTGAGCTCAGTATTATATTGTAGTGAGTAAAAATTTTTGTATTATTAATTACTAGAAAAAATTCCCCTTCCCAATCGGCCGAGAAGTTAAAGAGAGAGACACTCAATATTGACAACTTTTAAGTGGATAAGGGTTTTAAAAGGATAAAGATTTTATAAGGGGAGTGAGTTCTGATCTCAGCAAGTCTGGCGAATATTCATTTAAATCATTGTGTAAATAAATATGACTGCTTCACATGTATCGTAGGGTATGTATTGTGTTTTAACACAACAAAAGGGTATAAATTATGACTTTCTTATGAAACTAGCCATAAATTTATTGATGTTAGAGATAAGATGATTAATAAAAAAAATGCATCTCTAAAAATAAAAGAAGAGTTTAAGAATTTCTGCCCTTGAGGCGTCATCAATATCTTCATTATTAAGCAAGGTCAGGTATAGCAGAATCTCGGATGCCAGAACCCGAATATCAAGTATGAAAAAGGAAACTGGTTGTGTCAATAAAAAAAGACCCAAGTGTAATGACTAGAGACCGGGTTTTAAGCAAAATGCTTATTGCTGATATTTTTTAAGCAACCATAAGAAATTTAATTTCTACACGAATTACGAAAAAACTAATTTTTTATGCTTTTTTCTCCTTCGTGCTTTCTTGAACTTATTTTACGAATATTTATATAATTTCTAAAAATAATTCAAAACATTTTTAAGCAAAAACGTCCATGTAAAGCAAATCCTTCGTTAACTGCATAAATCGCGCCTTCCCTACTCTGGCTCGGGCCCCCCTGGACCCCCCTACTCTGACTTGAACTCCCCTAGATCCCCTACTCTGACTCGGCCCCCCTGGACCCGCCTGCGGCGGACCCTCGCAGGGGGAGGGTAATCTGTTGGGACTATCCGCACACTTTCGGTAAAGTTGCATTCTTTACTTATTTACCAGAATATATAGGCCTATACAAATAAAATTTTTAATTATTAATTTTTAAAATTTTATATTAAAATTAATTACCTCCTTTACCCCACCCCCTTGTATCCGCTAATGGTATGATTAGAAGTTGCTTATGAGATGCTTTTTTTTAAATTTTATGTTTATTGAACATCTCTTTATTCAAGATTTTTATTTTTTTTAAGCACTTTTTTCCATATTTTTATGCTTTTTTGTCCGGTCTTTAGTAATGACGAATAAAGTACAGAAAATTAATAGATAAATAAATATAAATATTCGACGTGATAATAGATAAATGTTTTTATTTTTTCCTGACTATCTCAAATTTGTCTATTTAGGTGTTACTCTCTAAGACCAGTGGTTTCCAAACTTTTTGTTACAGCGCTTCCCTTAAAAATATTAAATCGTATGACGTCTCCCCCTCCCATTTTTTAAAATAATAAAAAAACAAATTTTTAATACTAAAAAATATAAATTATATTGATTATAACTGTGGACCGTTCCACACGCTGATTTCTCCGAGTTTCCCCGTGCTTGGTATTATTTGACTGCAGCGATCTTAGTAGCTGTTGCTTTTCTCTTTTGCCCCCTGACTATATAAGAGTATGTGGATCGCTTTACGTTTGGGACAATATAATAAAAAATAAATAAATATAAAGGGATTCTTGGCATTAGACGCCTAAAAATATGTTTAAGAAAAAATATTTTGTACACTCTCTAAATTACTAGGGCATTTTATTATACAAGACCTTGGCTTTGTAACTTCATTAATATTAACTAAATGTATTTTATCTCGTCCTTTGATTCTTTATTTTATTATACGTATGTATTTAAATGCTTTTAGATGAGATCATAAATTCTTTGTATTATTTCAAGGATCATTTTTACCTAACCCTTTCTTCACCCACGCATAAGCATAAAAGACTTCCGCGAAATGTAAGTCTCCGTGTATTTAGTTCAGAACAACCCTGAATCGTATGTTTATGTAATTTTTTGAATTGGAAAGTACCGTTGAACTAGTGGGCAAGTGGCTAATGGGTATGGCATGTGTCCAGCCCAAGTGGGTGATGAAAAGATAAAGAAAAGTAAAAAAAAAAAAAGAGTAAAGGAGAGGTAAGGTGTGGTGACGTTTTGCGCCGAGGTTGTGTTGTGTATGGTGAATGGAATGGGTCTCTCGTTCTCTCCCTCTCTCTCTCTTTATGTCTGCGAGTTACTCAG
This sequence comes from Euborellia annulipes, assembly GCA_023213315.1. Classification (NCBI taxonomy): domain Eukaryota; kingdom Metazoa; phylum Arthropoda; class Insecta; order Dermaptera; family Anisolabididae; genus Euborellia; species Euborellia annulipes. The sequence continues at coordinate 21,608 of JAKCPI010013368.1, read as the reverse complement.
TGTTACGGTAACTGCGGCGCCTCGACGTCAGCCGCCCTTGAGATCCCGTTACAGTTGCAGCCCCCGGGGCAAGGCCGAAGACAGCCTCCCAGCAGAAAAGGAAACGGGTTGTTAATCAAACCAGGAGAGTTGCTCAAGAGAGGAGAGTAGAGGGGAGAGGGGGGAGGGGACCAAAACACCGGACGAGTCCGCAATTTCCCAGCTTCCAATTATGGCTATTCGAAATAATTTTTCTATTGATAAGAGTTAGGATGATCAATTCAATTATCAGGGATGGATGTCGTCAAAAGAAAGATTAGGGTACATCCTATTTATACTGTAGTTAAAGAAAATTTGAATTCCGCTATGGAGCCACAATTCAACCCCCCTCCCCCCCAAAAAAAAAAAAATTAAAAATAATATTCATGTGCTGATTCAGGCGAGATTTTTACCAATTAAATTGACTTTGCAGCTTCTTCGCCGTAGACGGATGGTTGGTCAAATAAATTATAAAAACATTGTTTCTACACTGACAAACATCTAAATAATTGTATTTTCCTAAATATTAAAGGTATTTATAAAAATTTGACCTTTTGTAAATCATAATGTTCATATCGAAATGTAACTAATTGAATAAGGTTTCTTTTAGATCCTAAAAACCATATATATTTTAAAGCCATTAAGGACATAATAACCGTCCAGTATATGACAAGGTGTATTATACAATTCAAAATAGATTCTTTAGTTATTAAGGTATGTAATTACAACTTTTAGCAAAATTTAAACCCAACTATAGGCTATATAATGAACAGATGTGATAAATTAATTTTATATTTTTGACTTTTTCAAAATATTTTAAAATTGTGTATTAATAATATTATACTGTATTTATAAAAAAAAACGCTAATCAAAATGTTATAAAACCCAATATTAAAAATTTGAATGTAATATTAAATTATAGGTCCTGAGGATGATGAGTGCATCGAAACTGATACTTGTACAAGGCAGTTGACCAATAATAACTAAATTTAAAATAGAAACAATGTTTTTATAATTTATTTGACCAACCATCCGTCTACGGCGAAGAAGCTCAAAGTCAATTTAATTGTTAAAAATAATATTTTAAATATATCGTTATATATTGATATAATATCGAGAGAGATTAAGTAATTAGGCTATTTATTTAAATAAAGAAGATAAGTTTTTAAAGCAGGAGAATGTAATTTTATTACTATAACTTTTTTTTAATTAACATATAATACTCAAAAAAAAATTAGGCCTAATTCTATTTTAATTTTAATTTTTTTTTTTTTTTTTGTTCATTTATTTTAACGAATTTCAAAAACTTTATTTTTGCTGTAATGGGTGTGCGTATTTTGAAATTGTTTGTGATTCAGGGCTGCCGAGAGCCTTGGAGAGGCTGTATAATTACCGCCACCTTCACTTCCTTCCCAAAAAACAAAAGTTTAAATTTTAACTAGGAATAATGGTTTCAAAAAAAATTTTTTTTTTTTCAAAATAATTTTTTTAAAGAGAAAATTTCATGAAAATAATTTTTTTTTTTCATTAGGGATTTAGGGATGAAGCTGAAAGGGGATTTATCCCTTAGCCCCACTCTCTCTGCGGTCCTGGATAGATGAGCCAACAACCTAATCTTGAATTTGATCAGATGAACCCTTAACTTTGATGAGAGACTAATTACTTTCTTTTATAATATGATCATCTTGAAGTAGGGAATTTCCTCAACTCGTTACGGGGAATTCCAAAATAAATAAATATATAATTCATTATCAATTAAATGACTACATATGGTCAACAATTTTTTTATTATTTAATAAAATGTTTATTATGTAATTCGATTAGATCACTACCATTATTTACGATAATTATAAAGTAAAATAAGAAATTTTACATAAAATTGCATCAGCAACGAATTTCTATTCTACTTTATTAATCAGTGCAAAAATAACAAGGACACCAAAAAAATTGATTATAAAAATTTTATGTTTGATTTTTCATAATTTGAGATGAGAATATCCACATATAATGGGAACTAAAAATTCTGATATTTTGTTCATATGGGTGAATTAATGAAGAGTTGATATTTATTTATACACTCACCAGAGTTATTGAGACGTGTAAATTCCAGTCGTAGCGAAGACATCGCAGAATAGCATCGAAGAACAATGGGATCTGTCAATAAAAAAGATATTAAATAAGTGTTTTAAAAAATATTCTATTTATTATCAAGTCAATCAAATATTAACCACTAATACTGTAGTATCGAGACACTCTTTTGAATGTCTGAAATAGTTGTATTTTATTGTAGTAAATAACATTTTTGTGCTCGGGGAGAAGCACAACAGCCAATAAGATCGTTGCAGTTAACTTAGATGGGTGGTCCCGAAAAAACTATTGGATTAAAATTCGATGTCGAAATTTTGATGGATATATACGTTTTAAGGTCCCCTGAATCCAAAAAAGTGGTTGGTGGTCATTCTGTGTGTCTGTGTATGTGTTCAATTTTAAGCATGAAGGAATTGAGCTATGAGGCTGAAATTTTATATTTAAGTTAGACACCCCCTGGAGCATGAAAATAAGTTTCTAAACAAAATCGGCAAAAGGTACTAGTACTTTACTGATATACTTTTTCAGTTTTTATCGATTTTCTCAAATTTCGCTCTAACGATTTTGATTAAAATTCAATTATTTTTTAAATGCTCTTTAACATCTATATTCTCATTTTGCCTTCAAAATTGTTTGAAGCACATTTTACTCTTGTACTTCATAGGAAAGATAGGAGAAATGATTGCCATGGTAACAAAATAGAGTATAAATATTTTCCCATATTTATAAATTTTACATCTTGAATTCTAATATATCGGCGGAAACTAAATCAATCTGGTGTGACAAGCACAGAACTCAACTTTCTCTTACTGAAGGTTGTGTGCTGTGCGACGAGTCACACCAAATCTTTATAGAAAGAGAGAGTATCAATGGGAATAGTGGCTCTTCAAAGATTAAATTCTCAATTCCACTCCTTTGAAAGAAAGAGAAAAATGCTTTTTAAAAGCATCTTTAAACAATGTCAAACGTATATGAAAATATAAACAAGTTTATTACTAGAGATGGAATGATATAAAAAGCGAATTTTTCCCTTTTCAAGGCCGACCTTGGGATGATTTTAGTTTACGTAATGCGAAACCCGGCTTAGAAGGAGGACATCCCTTTAGATTGGGAGCAGAGGGCTCAGGCTCCGGCTCCATCATCTTGATCATCCATGGCCCCCAAGGGAAGACAAGGACGTCTCTGGCATCATATCCGGGTTCCGGGTTCGCGCGGCCAAAGAATTATATAAGCGATGCCCGGGGCGAGGCCGCAGCTCCGTCAATGCAACCCAACTTGCTACAGTGTGGAGGCTGTTACTTGCTCTCAACTGTAAACTGTAAACTCCTCAGATCAAATTGTGTGTGTGTGTGTCATTTGGCCAAGGACACCCGGCAGACAACTGCGACGACCACTCGCACATTATTGTCTTTAATGTCAAATTGTTTGCTCTCTGGATAATCATCAAAAATATACTTCACATGGCCTTGGTCTTTTCTCTCTTCTAAAAGTTCCTAATTCTAAAGGTTGATAAATAAACCAACTAAATTTAGGTGTTCCTTTGTTCTAGTTTTTTTTTTTTTTATTATTATTTTTTCTCTCTATCTTTCAAGTTCATTTCATTTAAACGCAAGAATTTCAAGAATATTTACTGACCATGATTCAGAAGTGTAAATAAATAAAATCAAGATTTAAAAATGCTTATCAACTTTATGATAATATATAATAAATGATGCGATTACATAATTGGTATTTGATTGTCGTTAACCGCCTGAAAATGAAAGCTGTGACATGAATGAGAGGTCTCGCTCTATAATAACTTCCCCGAGATAAGTTTTTTATTAAGTAAGCAATTTTTCGGCTGCTTTAAAAACCCTGTCCGTAATAGCCAGCAAATAGTTAATCCTTTGATTACGAAGGGGATATATTTTTACGAGCTTTTTTCGTTTGTTTAAAATGCCTACTTGGGTTGATCCTTACTCTTGTCAGTAAAAGTAAGCAAATATGATAATCCGCCGTTTATGTAATAATTGGAGGGCCCCTTACTGGCGGATGGTCAAAGTGAATGTAAAAGTTTAATTTTTCTCTCTATATAGGCCTATATTATAAATAGACAGGAAAATAATAAAACTAACAATGCTTAGAGAATGTGTCTAAGTAAACAGATGAGAGAATAGAAAAAATTTAAATTTTGTCATGCGCCCCAAGATGCAATGTTTCTTTTTTTCTTTTCACAACTGCTCCAAATACAGTTAACTGTTTGTTATATGGGCTCATTAGTTTCTTGAAAAGGGTTTGTTCCAAAAAGTCAAATTAGTCAACCTCAGCTGACAAGTCCAGTTTCCTCATTTTTCTTTTCCTTGTATTCTTTAAAATTCTTCTACCCTATTTTTGTTATGGCGTAACTGTTTTATCTGTTTGTTTTCTTACCTGTGCATAGCAGGTATCAGAAATAATTAGGTCTGAATATTTTAAAGTCTTTTTCTTTTATTTTCAATGTCAGCTTTATGATTTTTCTTCATAGAGAGAATGCAAATGAATCGATATTTCAATAATAACAATAGCTGTGATTTTTATAAATATTTTAGAAAAAATAAGAAAATTTAATGAAAAATACTAGAGTATAGAAGTTTTCTTGGGAATTTTTTATTAGCAACACAAATTATCTGATAAATCTCAATTCAAAAAACAGCCCTCGGGCTTGATGTAGGGGTTAGTGTGCTGGCCTTGTATCCAAGCCAATTTGGATATCAAATGGCTTAAATAAGAGTCCCTGGACCCCCAGATATATTAATTAGTAAAATTAATAACGGTTATCGTAAACTTGGCCTAAGTTGCGGAAAATACTGTGTGAATGCAAGTGTGTATGAGAAAAAAGTGTGAGTGTTAAAGAAAAAATTCAAAAAGCAAAAAATTAGGACACATAAAACAAAATAACTTCCTATTTCTATCAAATCTATAAATATAATGTAGTAGGGGCTAGTAGTAATTGATCTAAGTTTTGTTTGGTTTATTCAAGTTCATTCAGAAACAGAGTTAATAGCCTATATATTATCTGAATATATTTGTATGACCCTCCCCTTTCTTTCCTCCGCAATATGACATCCATGAAAACACATTAATTAATGATATTCATATTATTTTTAAAGTTTTGCTGAATACAATAATGACACTTAAAAATTCATAATTTCAGATTTTTGTTATTTATTAACTTTTGCTTTTTTTAAAGAAGCGCTCTGTAACATTTAAGACCCACCTTTCAGTCCAATAATTTAAAATTTTACTCTGTCCCACAAAATTAAGTTTCATCTATCCTCAATCCTTTAGAAACTTATCTAATTGCAAGAAAATGAGGTTATATCCTAAACATAGACTCCTTAATTCTCATACAGACTTTGGGATATTTTTTGAAAGTCATTTTTCAATTTTTTCATTTTTTTCGAGTTACACTACAATTGCATTCAGTCAACAATAAATATCAGAGAGGATTTGTTAATATCAAGCTTTATATCCACGGGTGTTACTGTGTTACTAGGAGGGTCCCGAGGGGGAGCGCATCCCCCCCCCCAGAAGGCTCCTCGCCCTAAGAAAAATTAAGCCAAGGCCCAGCCGAATTCCCTAGTTACGCCCAGGTTTATATCTGATAATTGATTAAAATTAATAAAAATGATGAACAGTTAGATGCAAAGAAGACAGCTCTAGGTTAAAATCGTATACTTTTCAAACAAAATCATTGATTTATAGCCTAGCAATAATTTGCTCTGTTGCAAAGGAAACAGCGAATAAAAGCAAAATAAATAGAGAAGGGTTTTTCGAAAAGGTTGCAATGGACGAAAATGACGATTTATTGCGGAGTTCTTATTCACTCTTTGAAAATGACCTTCAGACAAGCGAAAATATGTTTTTGAAATAAATGAAAATATTTACGATTCAATCTTTAGAATTATATATAACTATGTAAATAAAATTATTATTTAATAAATAGACTTACATATCTAATTGACCCATTTGATGATGGAAAATTAGACACATTCACTTATCAATTTCTATATATTGATATCAAGGACTTTTCTTATTTGATTCAATTTTCTTCTACGTCATGAAAGGTGAAAAAGGATGAAGTTATTATCTTAATTTTTAGTGCTTTATTAATTGAAGATATTTCTTATTTTATTTAGCAATATTGACATTTGTGAATCTGATATGGTTAAAGGTATATTTGGGGGGGGGGGGAGGTTTGGACAATTTTTTAACAGATTTATACGAATTTAAATTCATAGTCAGTTCAGTGCTGAAGCACATGTAATTAATAAGAAGTTAGAAGAAAAAGATACTACATAAATTAAGATTCCTATAAGTTTATCTCAAATTATTGGAATTTATTAACGTAAAAATTCATTAATTTTTTAGGCAACCAAAATGACCAACTCCCTAATTAATTTTTGGATAAATTTCTTTAGAAGTGGACATTTCATAATTTAAAGAAATTTTAAGTGATCTGTCCCATAATAATTACAGCTTTTACACATTTATTAATGTTATCTTTACAATGAAATGTTTGATATCAGAGCCAAAAGGGAGAATATGAGTAAATAATTTTCCCGGACGTCACTCGTTGGTTAAGATGAATAAAAAGATAAATTTATTAATATTCCGTTTAATAAAAAAAAAAATGTTCACTTTAATATGTATGTTTACATTATAAATTTTTAGTGCTGTCCTTGGTAATTTATACAACTCAACACCGGATCAAAAAAAGACAAGGGGGTGGGAGGAATGGAGGAGAGAAGAATGAAAAATAGAAAAACAATATGATAATATACTGTACATATGATATCATCAGTGTATTTAATCTATAATGTCATCTATTATTTCAATTAAATAAGTTGATTATTGATTTTGTTAATTTTAATAGTTATCCATTATAGGCGATTATCCGATTATTAGAATGAGATAAGAGTGTGTCTTGGATTGTATTATTATTAAAAAAGTATAATTAAAAAATATTATATTAATATTAGTAAATAATCAAATATAATATTAAAAATCTGGTGTGACTGGTGATATTTCTCACTTAATAAGTATGATGGGCCAACTTGCCAGCAAATATGATACATAAATTTACATGTATTGCCCATACGACCAACTCCGGAACTTTAACAATTTTGAAAGGGTCAATAAAACCTGAAAAGTCTCATCGGATTGTAAAAAAACGCAAGCTTTTTATTTTTGGCCGCATTTGCTCCTTCTTCTCCTGTTTAATATTATTTTGGATTCCATCCATATTTATTTAAAATCATTGGTTGCTAATTTGATAATAATTTATTTTTTTAAGTAAATAAAAATCAAAAGCTTCTTTCTTTACCTTTTCTGGGGATTTAATTTTACTAGATAATACACAGTAGCGTATCCAGGTGGGGGCGAAGGGGGCGCTGCCTCCCCCCGCCCCTCGCGCATCCGGCTTTTTACCTAAATCTCCGCCCCCCCCCGAAATCTCTAGCTTTTTAAAATCTCTGGCTTTTTTTTTGAAATTTCATAATAAATTCATTTTATATTACAAAATCCGGAGAAAAATACAAAAAAAAAGCTCGAACAAGATTCGAATATATAAAAAAAAAGATTTGTATAACCTACTAACAAAAAAAGCTCGAACGAAAAACGGCGCCCCAGTTGAGCTTTGCCCCCTCCGCCCTCAAATGCTAGTTAAGCCGCTGATAATACACCGTATATAGAAACATTTAATTGAAAATTAAAATATTTTCATAAAGTAAATAAAAAATAAAATTAATTTATATCAGAATGAGAATCTGACTTTCCTTTTTTTTTACAGTGGAAAAAAATGTTTAATAATAAAAGAATTTCAATCGTTTTACATATATTTTTATTCTTTCTTTTGCAATGACTAATAGAGAATGACATTCAAACCTTTCGTGTTTATAACAAGTGCGAAGGTCACCCTGACCGTCAACATTTCGATAAATATAGAATTTGTATATTAAATTATTTTTGAACTTATCGGAAAATTGAAAAGCAACTTCACATAATTTCTAGAGGCTACTCAAAAGTCATGAATCAATAATTCATTATAATTAAAAAAAAAAAATTATTACAAAAAGCGGATGTCAGTTATAATGATCGTTAATAAATTAACAAGCCGGCTGTCAAATCGATAATAATAATTAAGAATAATTTTCAGGGACAATTGAGAATTATCTTTTTCGTAATATTTCATTCTCAACTCTAGTCTCAAATAATCAGATATTTAGAGAGGAGAAAATTCGTTTCTCTGAAACTCAAAAATTCGAAATAAGGGGTCGTCCACATATTACGTAACGCGATAGGGGGTGGGGGGCTGGACAAAACGTTACTAATTGTTGCATGGGGCCCCGGGGGTTTCTCTAAGTGTGACATAACAATTCAAAGTTGCATTTATAAAATTTTTTAAAAAAAAAAAAAAGGTCGAACGATTTTCACAACAGGTAAAAATGGAGTGTTTTTTATTCCAAAAAAAAAAAGGTAAAATGATATGAATTTTGTATAAGAAATCTTAATCGGGGGAGAGGGGTAGTTCTATGTTGTGACGTAATATTTTTAGTGGGGTTTGTTTGTATGTGACTAACTGTTACATGGGGGGGGGGGGGGCTAGAAAACCATCAAAAAAGGCGTTACGTATTATGTGGACGACCCCAGAATGGAAGATTTTAGGCAGCATTTTTGAGACAAGACGATTAACAAAATAGCACAAAATGTAAAAAAAAAAATAAATAAATGAGCTACGAGTCAAAAAAATTCGGATATATTGTGCCATCTATCGCAATAGTATTGAGACTGAAGCCCGGTAGTTAGGCAACCCAAATGGCACACGTTTACTAAATAAAGCTTTCTTGTCTTTTTCAAAGCAAACAATAAAGGACAACAAAAAAGGTTAAAAAGGGTGGTTCAGCATAGTGTTTGTTTTGAAAAAGCTATTTCTCAACAGACAAGTAAGCTTTACTGTGCATGTGCCATTTGGGCTGCCTAACTACCGGGCTTTAGTCTAAATACTATTGCAATAGATGGAAGGGTGGAAACAGGGGGGTAATTCCCCCCCACCCCCCCCCCGAGATTTGAAAAAAATACTTTTTTTTAAAAAAAAAATTATTTTTAATGTAATAATAATAATATTTATTAGCCAGCTTAATTTACAAACAGTGATAAGTAAATAATTTCGCCTCGAGCTACTGCTCCCAATCCAAGTCTTCTAGGTTCATAGGGGAGACTTGCTTTTCTTTTCTCTTCTGGTTCGTACTTGAGGAAAAACTCATGAAAAACCTCAAGACATATTTTTAATGTAAAATTTTAAAAATTAATACTTAAAAATTTGATTTGTATTTATATTCTGGCAAACAAATACAAAATGCGCCTTTAAATTACTGAAATTAAGAAAAAATTATGTGCTGTGCGACCAGTCCCTCCAGATTACCCCCCTCCGAGAAACACCTCTGGAACCGCCCTTGAATAGATGGTAAATTAAGGAACCCGGAAACCAAAAAAGTATGGGATTCTCTGATCAAGTGAAAAATAGTATTAAAATTTTAAACTCAATTAGAAATTATAGGAAATATTTTATATTCTTTATTCACTCATTTGTGGGGAGGGGATGTAGGGAGGTAATTATCCGATTCAAAAACTCTAACTCCTGCACCCTGAAAAAATTAGCTAAATAGCTACGGTCCTGACAGATTTATATTTAAATATACAAATAGGATCTAAACTGAACATTCCATCTCCTGCAACCTGGAATCTGTGTTTTAACTTATGAATATATATTTAAAAAAAAAAACTGTTAATTCAAGTTAAACTATTTAAATGATTAAAGCCCGATTTTATAAATCTTCCTCTCTGTTTTTTTTCTTCTGGAAGATCCTAAATCAACTGTATTTATTAATAGGTATAATTAAAATAGCCATTGGCCTTGATCTAAGGCACATTGGCAGGCGTGGTCAGGACCTTGATAGGATCATCAAAAAAAGCACTTGCTGGTTTATTTTATACACATACACATGTAGAAAATAAAATTCGTCGTGTATGAATAATATCATAAGTAAGGAGATATCTTTAAATTATTAAAAATAATTTTATGATCTTCTGAATCTCTATCCATTATTGTGAAAGCAAATTTATTTATTACACCTGTTTAAGAGGGTAAATCGCCGGTAGCTACTAAACATTTCACCACATTGTCCAGAAATATTTCCGGGTTGGGGACTTGCCAAGGAAATAAAACATGACTGGCTAATGTGTGGGATCGCTAGTCTTTATCACCTCACTACTTGCTGAAGGAGCTAATCCATGAATGGTACTAATAGATAAGACATGACAATTAAATTATTAATAAATAAATTTTAACAAGAAAAAAAGAATAAGAAAGAAGAAAAATATTCCATATTATAAAGTCAATTTGAATGCTTTGGAAAAATAAATAAATTTTCTTAGAACATGTGTCATTAATGATCATTTTGCTTATCACCTAAATGTTATTAGACCGTGATGAAATTTTGAAGGTCAATTTCATGATAGTCTTGAAATATGCGTTGAAATATTTAAGGCAGATTAAATGTAGAGAGCTTTCATTTCAAAAATGTTTTTTCAAATCTTGAATTTTCTCAGTCTTCTTGAATTAAAATTTCTTTTAGTCTTTGAAGGGCTTTAGGTGAAGCTTATTTTATACTACGTGTAGTACGATATAATTTATTATATATTTATTCATTATTACAAACGGGCAAAACCCATAAATTAATATTTATTTACAAAAATTTTCTACAATAATAAGTGGATAAATGTGTGACGATTGGCTGATCATGAAAGCAAGGGGGCCGACTTTTAAAAATTATTGGGGGGGGGGGGGCTAAATATGATTGACGTAGGTTCGGGTTAGGTGTTTGAAGATTTTGCCCTAAATTACCTTTTAACGATACTGAAATGTCTAAGTTTTGTATTGCTATTTTTGTTAAGATTATTATTTCAAATAGAAATAATTAATATCACAAATGATACTAAGGTTGAATACGCTTATGCATATACTGCAAAAGCAACAAAAAAATAAACAAAATTGGAAGAGATAATTATATGATACATGCTAATCTGAAAGATATTGTGAACACTATACAAAGAACGAGGAACGTTTATAATATTAGATCCAGTGGTTCATTCGCTTAAATTCGTTCATGATTAGGACTTTAAAAAACAAATATAAAAACTTCAACCATGCTTTAAGAAAGTGATTAACTTTGAGTAAAAACAATGTTAAAAAATTGTTTGTTTTTTTTTCAAAGACGAAACGAGATCATTTTAAGATTTTCTTGGATACGCCTAATCTTTAGGCAACCATATCACCTTTTCCATTTTCTTTTTAGTCTCTGTCAGATTTCATATTAGTTTTAATAGATTTTAATTAAAAAAATAAAACTGATAATTATCGTAAAAAGAATTATTTCTGAAAAATGATAATAACCCTATAATACATAGGTTTTATGAAAAAATAAACGATAAATAATGGTTAATGAATTGTTATCTAACCTCGCTTAATAATTGTATTTATTGTGTTAATAATTGATAAATTGATTATTTTTTTCTATTAATCTGAACACAATTTTTATTTTTTAATTTATATATAGATAACGCCAGGAGGTGATCTTTTTAAGTGCACGCAAATGCATTATTAGCTCTTAATATATTTTCTTTTGTTTAAGGTCTTTTTCGGCATCTAAGGCCATTTAGACCACATCCCTAATAAATTGAAATAAATTTTTCTCGCTTGGAATCCAGCTTCTTGTCATAAATAACAATATTTTAGAAGTGTAAGAAAAATGATCATTTACTTACCAAGAAAAAAGGCATGTCCAAGAAGTATCAGATAAATACGATAGTTTGAATCAATAAGATGCGAAGGAGGAGCAGAAAATTCCAAAATCTGCAAAAAATAATATTATAATGTATTAAAAAATTTATATTTGAATATTTATACAATAAATAAAAATCTCGACATCGAATTTTTGACATGAAACCAATACTTTCTCTCTATATATATTTCATATATAGGGTAAGAGAAAGTAAAAAGATAGATTAAGGTATTTTATATATTTTTTTTCTTTTATTTTCCGACCTTTTACCTTGGTACTTTATACTTATACTCACTTGCGACGTGTCCCACACAGCACAAAATATTGCAGCAATGTTGCAGAAATATTGCGAATCTTGCATAAATTGTCAATTAATATTGCAGGAATATTGCATCAATATTGCAAATCTTGGAAAATATTGGCAACATTGTCAGCGGCAATATTGTTGCAATATTCCTATGTCCGCCTTTTTGCAACATTGTAGAAATATTGAATCAATGTTGCTGCAAAATTGTCAATATTGAGCAAGATTGGCAATATTGCTGCAACATTCCAGCAATATTTTGTGCTGTGTGGGATGTAACTATTTACCTGTCTCTCTCGCTGATTGGCCAGAGTCAGAGAAAGCGGAGTCAGAAAAAATTGAAAAATTTCCAAACCGTGAGCAAGATTAAATTTGATGCATTTCCTCGACAAAGGCTAGTAAGGAGGTCCAGGGGCGCAGCCCTGGTATTTATATAAATCAGAGTGAATTTACGGGGTTAAGCATCTAACGGGGATTTACCTCTAAATTGTACTAATAGAATTTAAGAAATCATGATAACGTGATTAATGTTATAAATTTTGCTATAAAAAAAAATATCTATCATCATGTTTTGTGACAGCTACAGAGTAAACTCATAATAACAGACATGGGGATTACATTTTTTAACAAGATGAAATATTTTATAATTAAGCGTGTCATTTTAAATGAAGGTAATGTTCTTGTTAATGTGTGTATTGTAAATGAACATGCAATGTTTTTTTTACAATAAAAAAAGAAAAAACCAATGAGGTTAAATGATAGTTTCGTGTCATATTTTCTTCCATGTCAGTGAACGAATAATTGAATGCTCGTCTTCCTCTCCTCTCTTCATGCAAATGTTTATAAAATTTAACACCAGATGAAGGGCTGTCAACTAACTATTGATATATCCCGCACTGAGGATGGCCAGGGGTTAGGTCGGCTGAAATATTTGCAAAATATAGTAAAGGGCCTGAATATTTCTCCTTATAATAGAGTTTTATTTTTCCTTATAATAGAGTTTTATTTCTTCTTATAATAGTGTTTTTTGCATTTTCTTTAAATAATAAAAAAAGCATTCTATTACGTAAATTGTTCATGAATTTAAATCATTTTAAAACAAACCACATAAAAAAATACTTTTAAAAGCCTCAGTAGTTTCGGACTAAAGATTCAATGTGCCCCTTCTGAAGCCCTTAGATAGTGTTTTCAATATTTACTCCAGGCTTTGAAATATTTTTTTTTCTTAGTTATTTTAATTGAATTTGGTTGAGTGCTTAAAAAAAAAAATTCAAGATTAATGATAAAGGTGTTTATATAGAAAAGGCTGTTATCAATTCAGTGTAAACGAATAAATGCAACAGGGGAGGAATATAGGTCAAAGGAGAAAGAGGAATAGGACTAAAAAGGAGAAGGAGAAGGCATAACGATATAACGATGAACACAGTGGATGGGTCAAGGAAATCGAAGTTCAGAACAACCCTAGGCAAGTAAACAACCCTCCAATCGACATCTATTCAAATTTAATCATCCGAATGAATGAGATATGAATAATAAATAATTAATTTACAACTATTTATAAGATTTATTGGAATTAGACATTAGATTTTTTTTTCTTGAAAACCTTTTGAATTTTTGAAAAATAGATGACTTTTTTGAAAAACATTTTATAAAAATAGTTCTCAACAATCAGGGATAGGCAAAATCTTTTAAAAAGGATTAGCGATCCGATTCACAGATCCGGTTAGTTCGGACGATCCAATCCACTAATGATGTCTGACTGCTGCAAAAGGATTGGCGATCTGATCCGGCGAACCGACAAACTTGGGCCATCCGATCGGATAATCCAATCCGATTTAGAAAAAGGATAGGTATGCGATCCGCAAATCCAGACCTCCGAGCCGAACTTGATTTTTCAGCTTTTGGGTGAATCAAAAGGATATAGGTCTAGGTATTTATTAAAAAGTAAAAAGTTTTAAAGGACCGGCTTGGATTTTCCTATTTAAATCCAAAAGGATGGCGATCCTGTCTATTCCTGACCACAATGGCATTAAAAATCTCTAAAAAGGAATATTACCCATCAGATGTTAGAAAAAAGAAAAAACTAATTTAGATTAAAATATATAATATTCTTTTTAAATAATAAGAAATTAAAAAATATTAGAATTTTCTAAAATGACCCTCACCTCAAAAGTTAATTAGTCGCTTTCATAAAGAGGCTCTTCTTTTTCTTGAAGCTTATCAAGGTTACTTCTAAAATAGGAAGTATCTAGGTCTATCGAAGAGTAATTAATATGCAGACCAAATTCAAAATTAGAGAAAGTACATTTTGATATTTTTTGTTTTAATTTATATTTCCATCAAATAATTTCCAAAATCTAATTATTGTCCGTCAATAAGGGCTGCTAATAAAAATTCAGACTATCTTAGTATACCCATGAAATACTACAGCTGGTAGATGCATTTCTGTCTATAGTCTATTAAACTATAACTTCTTGCTGCACACTCATTCATTTCAAAAGCCGGTCCCATATCAAAAAATAATAAAATTTAAATAAAAATATTACATTTAATTGAGGTGTATAGCTGATAATATGATTTATTTGAGGTTCAGGAATTCTCCAATGAGCAACGCAGCTAGTTGTTTTTTCAATTTTTATTATTAAATGTAAAGTGCCAGGGCCAACGTTTCGGTCGCATATAGGACCATCATCAGGGTCCTATATAGGACCATCATCAGGGTCCTATATGCGACCGAAACGTTGGCCCTGGCACTTTACATTTAATAATAAAAATTGAAAAAACAACTAGCTGCGTTGCTCATTGGAGAATTCCTGAACCTCAAATAAAAAATATTACAAAAATAATCATTCCTAATAATAATTCTAGATTTTATCAAATTATAATTTGAATAAACACAAAACTTTTTAAAATGAAACTATAATAGAAAAAAATTCAAATGTTCCATTAAAAAAAAAGGGATCAAAGATTTCACTTAGTTATCACGTCAACAAAAGTGAAAGTCCTATAAATAATAAACCGATATTCAAAAAGAATCTATTTTTTTTAAGGATGAGAATTTAGGCTATTAATGTCAATTTTCGTGACAAATCATTTTATAAAATTTTAAGAATCTATTGTACAGGAAAGGGAAAGTTTGGAAAATAAAAATTTTTTTTGGCGACCACAATACAAAGGGAAGAAGTTTTTTTTTAAACTTTCTTAGAAACACCCTAAGAAAAATCCTACAAAAAACATCACCCTATTTTAAAGAGAATTTCTTCAATTAAAACTTTTCTTAAGTGTCTAATTCAAAGATCATCAGTTCATCAGATTACTAGAATAAATAACAAACTCAAGAAATGCTATTTTTTAAGTGCTTATATTTTATAATTTCGCACAATTGTTTCTCTTACTGTAGACAGAAAAATTATATAAAATTGTTTTTTAATTTCGATCTATTTATATTATATATTTAAATGATAACAGAAAAAAATCAAAGTGAATTGAGTCATCAATTGCTCTTTCATTCTCCTATTACTCAGCTTTTGATATCAATAGGTTATCAAATAAGAGAAAGAGAGAGAAGAGAAACTCTTCAAGAAAGGCACAATTGAGTGCAATTAATCGAGATAGTGCTGAGGATGCCCCATGTCATGATTTGATCCTGATGCCAGGGCGTGAGATCCGGAAGAGATCTGCCTGCCTGGCCACCTTTGCGTTCTTCAATAGCGACTGAATGCCAATTGTTCGACATCGCAACACTTCTCCCACCATCCATTAAGACCTAGATCTTTCTAGTTAAGAGAATGTTGGAGGGGAGAGGAAAGTCCAGGAAAAGCATTATCAAAATGAACTTCTAAGTCATCAATATAAAGAACAAAATCTGCTTTTCATGTTTATCGTAACACACGCAGTCTAATTTTTTATATTCTAACAGATTTGTGACATTGTTTCTACTCCGTATAGTCAGCTAAGCTGAAACAAAAGCACACCTTTGTTCTTCTGGGCCACCCATCCGTGGTTTAGTTCAACGATCTTAGGGGCTGTTAGTATATTCTTCTGTTAAACTCTCCGGCAATAAAATTTCTTGAATGTATAATTACTTCTTCGGCATCGCCATATTCTGGTTTTATTTGACAGAATTTTTTAGAATAAATTCAGAAATAGCTGAATATTCAAAAAACTCTATTTAAGGTGCGCGTCTCGAAAAACCGTTAGAAGACGATTCACTACCGAGTTACTCGAGACGGCAAGAGATGGCGTTAGTTTTTCCCATAGGAATACAAGGGATTTATTCCATTTCATTTTAAAGATTCCAGCTAATTAATTAAGGGTAAAAAATTAATTATTTTTTAACAAAATGATTACTAATTTAATTATTTATAAGATATAGAGCGAATTTTTTAAAAATATCTTTTATTTAATGCGATTAATCTAAAAAAAAAAATCAAGAGTCGCGGGAGCGACTCGTCGCCGAGCATGTGAAAAGCAAAAGAAAGCAAAGAAACTCTTAATACTACCATTTAGTTGACATTCCAATAGATGCCAATGGCCCATTGCATTTAGATGGACGAGTCGTCCCTAGACTATATTATCAAGAATGATTTTAAATCCTTAATAAAAGATAGGGACGTGAAAAAATTTTTTTGAGAAACTTTTCTCTTTCTGGGCGAATATCTCAAAAAGTTTTTAAGATATCGGAGCCAAATTTTTTTTATATTAAGCTAGAATAAATAAGGATTATTTTGAGCACGAATTCAAAAAAATTCCAGTGCCAAACAGAATGGCAGAGGCTCAAAGTTGAGATTTTGCCGATTTCGGAAGGTCAAAAGTTAGTCTCTTATTTTTCCTTTTTTTTTTTTTTTTTTTTCTTTTTTTTCTTTTTTTTCATTCTTTTCTTCAATTTTCAAATTTTTAGACAAAGCTACAGGTTTCCCTGCTGGACCGATTAGGATGAAATTTAAAATACAAATAGGTACTATCAAAAACCCGATACCTTTGATATAAAATTTCATTTTGGATCAAAAGTGACTTTTTGAGAGGTATTCAAAATTTCAAATTTGTCCTATCTTTAACATGGCCAAAAGACAATTCTAACTATTTTGCTCCCTGATGACGTCATCTAGGAACATATCTATTAATATTAGTAATTTTCATCCCTAATGGAACAAAAATTTTTTAGGATAGATCCATTCAGATAGAAATAGATTAACGTGATAAGAAGGAGTGCTACCAACATAAAATAAATAAAAAACCTAAAATTTTATAAAATTTGGTGAAATCCTATGTTTATCGTTTCGAATGAATACCAAACGAAGTATTTACAATCTACCAACATAACAAAAATAAAAAACCTAAAATTTTATAAAATTTGGTGAAATCCTATGTTTATCGTTTAGAATGGATACCAAACGATGTATTTACATTCTACCAACATAACAAAAATAAAAAACCTAAAATTTTATAAAATTTAGGGAAATCCTATGTTTATCGTTTTGAATGGATACCAAACGATGTATTTACATCCTACCAACATAACAAAAATAAAAATCCTAAAATTTTATAAAATTTGGTGAAATCCTATGTTTATCGTTTCGAATAGATACCACACGATGTATTTACATCCTACCAACATAACAAAAATAAAAATCCTAAAATTTTATAAAATTTGGTGAAATCGTATGTTTATCGTTTCGAATGGATACCAAACGATGTATTTACATTCTACCAACATAACAAAAATAAAAAACCTAAAATTTTATAAAATTTGGTGAAATCCTATGTTTATCGTTTCGAATGAATACCAAACGATGTATTTACATCCTACCAACATAACAAAAATAAAAATCCTAAAATTTTATAAAATTTGGTGAAATCCTATGTTTATCGTTTCGAATGGATACCAAAGGATGTATTTATTTTTTATAGGAACCGACCGAATATTCGGTTTCGGTTTCGGCCAGTTTCGGCCAAAAATCATGATTTCGGCCGTAGTTTCGGTTTCGGCCAAAAAGTGGCCGAACCTTTCGGCCGGCCGAAACTAGAGTCTGAAAAAATGGGATGAGACTCGCATGCAAAAGAAAAAAAAAGGTCAAATAATTTGCACTTGAGGGAGAAAAAATTTTAGTCTTCCTAAAAAAAAGGTAAAATGATTTTCACGGGAGGAAAAAAAAATTCAAAAAAAAAAAAAAGGTAAAATGAAAAAAAAATTTTATAGGAAATACAAGTTTCGGTTTCGGTTACGGTTTCGGCCGAAACTAAGGTTGAGGCCGAATATTCGGTTTCGGTTTCGGTTTCGGCTGAAAATCTTGTTTCGGTCGGACCCTAATTTTTTACTGTTTGGAATGCATATTAAAAGATCTATTCATGGGATAACTTAATATTTAATAAACAAAAATTAATAAATAATATTTTCATGTAATATTTCACAAAAAGAAGTGAAATCTCAGCCAAAAACATCGGAGATGCAAAAAGGGGGCGCCTCGCATTATTTTTGCCTAGCGTCGAGGTGAAATCAAAAAAATGCGCCTCGCTTTTCTGATTTATATAAAAGCGAGGATATATGAAACAAATAAAATTCTGTAGGGGTTTTATTTAAGTGAAAATATTTCCTCGCTTTTATATAAATCAGAAAAGCGAGGCGCATTTTTGATTTCACCTCGACGCTAGGCAAAAATAATGCGAGGCCCCTGCATCTCCGATGTTTTTGGCTGAGATTTATTTTTTCGAAAATCAAAAAAGGGGCTTCTATAAGTTGTAGATATTTTAAATAGCTTTAATCTAAAAAAAATTTGAGGTCGATAGCTTCAAAATTGTGGCCGCTGGAAACTCCCAAAATTAGCACCCCGAGACGCACACCTTGAAATTAATTTCTCCAGAAATTCACTCCGCTTTCAATATTAGTGTATGTCTTTCTTAACACTAAACGTAATAATAATTTATTGTTTTTCTTGAGGATGATATATCAGTAAATAAGTCCCTGATCACGCTTGACTAATCCTATGAAAGTTTGTTAAGATTCAAAGATTCATTAATAATATACAGTATATGTCAGTGAAATCTTTGTTTTGTTGTTTCAAGCAAAGCAATTTTTCTTGTTTTGTAATGTGATTGTTATATTAATAACTAAAGATAATATGATAAACCAAGAGAGACCAAATCGTGTATGTTTTCTTTTAAATGTTAATATGAATTTACACATTTCAAGAGGACATGAACCTGAGTTGAAAGGTCAGACTAAATGTATAATAAATAGTTTTTTAAAATAAACATGTTTTTCTAATAAAAATTCAGATTATTATTTAATGGACTAAAGAGTTGCCCTCCGGTTTATAATCAAATTTCCGGTCCATGGCCGGGCCAAATTATGTTCAATTTGTATATTATTTAAATCTGCTTTTTGGATTCATTAGGATAGACTAATTAAATATTTTTTTGTTTTGTTTTCTCAAAACCATAAGGTATAAATAGTGCAAAGTATCAAGATAATATTTTTTTTAACTTTGTTTAAGGTCTCTTTCGGTATCTAAGGTCATTTGGAGTCCATGGAGTCTACCCCATCCTATTCATTTCAAATGATTGGTAGCAAATTAAAATGAAATAAATTTTTATCGTTTGGGACAGGCAGGAAGCGAATTCTTGTGGGGGGGAAATATGCGTATAAATCTTGGTTGTTTTCATTATTTGTAAAATCCAAGTTTATCTTTTGGAATTTATTTTAAATTTTAAAAATATTTCATAAGTCTACTTAAAAAATCTTATCAGAATTTTAGAAGATGAAAAAAATTTTAATTTTTAAGTGCAATATTTTTTTACTGTGGGTAAAAGAAAGTCAAGTGAGGATTTCAATTAAATTTTAAGTTTTTACGGATGTATGCTACCCAAGAGATTTTATAATCATTAAGTAGTCTATTAATTGGCATTACATATCAGAGAAAAATACTAATCAAAACAAAACGAGGAATACATCCAAAAATATTAATGAATAGCCTTGAATGAAGAAAAATAAATAAACCCCCACTTAATAACATCAAGGTCTTCGTGTCTTTTTTCTTGTAACTGTACATTTTTTTTGGATTATAAGATTTACCAAATTCAAGGTCGGTCAATTATAATTTTGGGCTAACAGATAAACTATAACTTTTTAATATATTAAGCCAATAAAATCTGTATATGAATATGAAATATAAAAACTTGTAAAAAATACAATAATTACCTGACTACCATATTTCTTATTTTATAACTTTTTCTTTTATTTATACTGTATCTATAATTAAGCATTAAATCTCTAATTCATCCCCCCACCGTGGCCGAGAGGCTAGAGTTGTTGACAAATGTCAATAATGATAGTCTGTAAGCCAAGGGGCGCGGGTTCAGATCATCGTTTCTAAATACAGTAATGTGTACAGTTTTTTTTTTTTTTAATTCGTTTAAGGTCTTTTTCGGTATCGAAGGCCATTTAGACCATTTAATTCAATTGATTGGTATCCAATTCAATTGAAATAAATTTTGTCGCTGGATTGGCTACCAATCCAGTTGAAATAAATAGAGACGGGGTCTAAATGGACTTCGTTGCAGAAAAAAACTTTAAATGAAATTAAAAAAAAAAATTGTCGCCTGTGACGGGATGCAAACCCTAGATAAAAATGGCCACCATGCTAACCACTACACCAAGGCCCGAAGGCAATGTTTAAAAGCCTAAGATGCCGAAAAGGCTTGAAAAAAAAATGTATAAATATTTGAAATTAGAGATTTTACGATTCCTTCTTAAAAAATTTGTCTTTTAATTTGCTCTCTCTGATGCTTACGCCAATTAGGGTTTCACTTTTATTCATATTTATTTATAAATAACGATGCCTACTGGGGGACGTTCAGCATGCTGATTCCTCGGGACCAACCACCTTTGCTTGGCATTGTTTTTAGCTTTTTTTTTTTTTACTTTCTCTTACCTATGTATACAGGGGCGGATTAAGGGGGGGGGGGGGCGATCGCGCCCCCCCCCCCCCCGAGAATAAATTCACAAAGTTATAAAAACTAGTAATCTAAAGAAATTATGATTTCCGCTCTTTAATTTCAATTGAATTTGTTACCAATCAATTTAAATAAATAGGAAAGGGGTCTAAATGGACATAGATGCCGGCAAAGTCATTAAATAAAAAAAAAAAAAAAAAAAAAAACAATCCGCCCCCCCCCGACAAAATGGCATTAATCCGCCACTGTATGTATATATGTAATATATATATAGAGAGAAAGTATTGGATTCATGTCAAAAATTCGATGTCGAAATTTTGATGGATCTTCACGTTTTGAGGTCCCCTGAATCCAAAAAACTGGTTTTCGTGGCATGGTCTGTCTGT
>JAKCPI010013367.1:0-12439 GCA_023213315.1 Euborellia annulipes | reverse complement strand
TAAAAGTATTTTTTATGAAATATGTCCTAAAAAAATTTATATTTAAATATTACTTGCACAATTGACAAGAAAAATTATATATAATCCAATGTAAACAAAAAACTTTATTGTTGATTTTCTCAAAACTAGATGTTTGGTCTTTGACACACCATTGCATAACAGGGTCCAATTAAAAACTCACATAAAAATAATCATACTACGTTTTTTGACTTGGACATTTTTGGTATAGCTATGATATATAGTATATTCCATTGTTTTCTCTAGGTTTGATAATTATAGAGAAATAACGGGTACTTAGTGAATTAATTATGCCAAATTGAATTTGCCCATTACTTTAAAAAATAGGCTCAAATAAAAATATTTTTTTTAATTTTTAAATCTTGTAAAACAAAATAAAGTAATAATACTTTCTTCTCAGTACAGTACGAAGTTGAATTTAATTTCTCTTCAAACAAGAGGATTTACAGAATTTGATTGCGTGGTTGTAGTTGGTCAGGAATTCAAAAATAATTCATTGCAACAGCAAGTGTTTGCTGATGTTCTTGGTATGCCGGTGGTAATTCCAGAAAGGCCAGAATCTCTTTGTATCAATGCAGCTATTCTTGCGGCTAATGCTTTTATGGGAACGGTATTTATTATATTAATTATTTATAATTTCAACTAATTTTCAACAATTATTTTTAATAAAATAATTTTTTTCATTCTTAGAAAAAGACCTGTTTATCGTATCTGGCACATAAAATGAGCGGTCCTGCCAAAGTTATTAAACCCCAAGATAAATATCGCGAGTAAGTAAAAATTTAAATTTATTGTTTTTTTTTTAATATCGATGAAATAATTTTCTGAAAGTTTTGCTTCAAGATCTTCCAGTGGTAAATCGGTTACCGTTATCACCGATAAAATTTTAATTACCAGTGCGCAACCACGATGAGAGGGGAAAGGAGGTTTTATTTTTTAACGAAATTGTCATAAGGGAGCGTACAAGTATTACGTAACGCAATTTAGGGGGGAGGGGGGTCTCGCAAAACGTTACCATGCGTTACAAGGGGGGAGGGAGGGTTGAACAACGCGTTACGTAACTGGTATTTTAGCGACTTTCCGATACTTTGCGCAACATAATTGTGACTTTTAGATAAAAATGGCCACTTGAGCGTTACGTAACCTCTAGAGGGGGGGTCCAGAAAAATGTTACGACGCGTTACATGGGGAGGGAGGGGAGGGGGTCGAAAATCTTCAAAAATTGCGTTACGTAATACTTGCACGCTCCCTAAGCGGGGAAGTATTTTCGGGGGTTTTGTGGTTAATAATATTTAAAATGAATAGTAATTAAATATCAAAGGCCAACTATTTTAAGAAAAGTAATAAAACAGACAAAAAAAAAACAATAAAATCTCTTTCGTAGAAAAATGGGTAAATATTTTGGCATTTTAACAAGAAGGTGATCTTCTTAGAATTTGGAATTTTTTCACGATAAATTTAATGAAATTCAAGTGAAATATCAAAAAATGTGGGTTAAGGGAATTACTTAAAAACGAACAATCTCTCGATACCCCATTTTATACTTAAGCTAAGTATTCTTTTCGTGAGCGTCTCGACGATTTTGAATAAAATAGATCAAAGATTTGTACTTTATTAATGTAATTTGTTAGCTTTTTTCGATTGTCTGAAAGTCGGCTTTAACATTTGTGACCTTGCTACAGTACATAGTTTTTATATTATTAAAAGAGACTTGAAAAAAAAAAAACTTTGAATATGAAGTTAAGGGCAGATTAAAATTGGGTATAAGGAGTGTCTGTATGCAAGGATCCACTTAGAAGATAAAATAAAATTCTTATTTAAAGTATATCAAAAAAATTTCATCAATTAGACCTATATGATAATGCCTTGACACAATTATGTTTTTATACCAAATGAGATGTAGTCAAAGGTTATATGATTTTTTATTTCCTTAGTTGACTTATTTTCTTTGAAAATATTATTGAAAGTTTGAGACACTTCTCTAGTACGACAGTCGCAAGGCATTTTGCAGTTTTCCAAAAACAAAAAAATTTTATAAGGGCCTTAGCATAAAAAATTAATTAATATATTTAATTTTGTAAATTACACAAATTATATATATCCAATATTGCATTAGTTATCATCAGGGCAAGATTTTCAATTTTTTATCTGACTTGTGGCTCCTTTCAAGAAGAAAATATTTTTAAAATTAATATCTTCCGGTTATAAAATGAATAAATATTACAAATGAATGATTTAGAAAAATTTCTGTTTATTTTTATCTATTTAATTTAAATAGACATACCTCAAATTTTAATATACGTAATCAAATTTTGTTGATTTAACAATTTTTATTTTTATTCAAGGACAAGAAATTTTTGTATTTATTTTGAGTTTAATTTACATTAAAGGAGGGATTCAACACTCCAAGTTATAAAAAGAGTAAATTTACATATGAACAACTTTTATTTACTAATACTAAAGGATTATCATATATAAGAATTATTTATCTTAAATCTTTTTCTTCTGTTGTTTAAAAAGTTTTATATAGGGTCTATACGAAAAAGATTATTTCTCTAATTAAGTACAAAATTTTCTCATTTGACTCATTGATTGCCCAATGTTTTTCAGCAAAAAAATTAGGATTATTTCTAAAAAAATAAAAATGTTTAGTAATATTTCATTATTTTTTAGGTTTCATGAGAAGAAATACAAAGTATATCTCCAAATGATAGAAGACCAGAAAATATATAGAGAATTAATGAAGTAACAATAAATTAAATTAAATTAAATTTACTCTTTTTTTTTTGTTGGTTTTTCTTTTCAGGACGGCACATCAAACTCAAATTGGACTCGAGGGCTAGGTCAGGGCCGGATCTAGGGGGAGGGGGCAGTGGGGGTACATGTGCCCCGGGCGGCAGATATCAGGTGGCGGCAATTAAAGAAAGATTTACTAAAAAAAAGGTAAAATGATATGAATTTTGTATAGAAAATTTTGAGTGGGCAGCAAATTAAATTTGCCCCCCTCCCTAAGAAATCTCCTAGTTCCGGCCCTGGGCTAGGTTTAGGAATAGTGAATGAATTAAGTTAAGATTTTAAAACATATATTTTATTTATTTATTTTTTTTAACACTCACACTTTTTTCCCATTCACACTCACATTCACACAAACATATACACAGTCTTTTCAGCAACTGAGGCCATATAAGACTTAAACGATAACCGTTATTATGAAAATAATACGAAAAAAACATGGAAATACAGATTCGTCACTTAGTGATAATGTATATAAATAAAAGAACGCCAGGACACCAGTGACGGCGCTACGGGGGGCTAGGGGGGGGGGGGGGCATGCGCCCCTCCGGCAAGGACTTTCTGCCCCCTGAATGCCCCCCCCAAACAGCTCGAAAACCAAATTAAAAAAAAAATTTCTAAAATTATTCACTTTTTCCTTAAAAAAAATGTAAATTTTGGCTTCAATTTTAGTTTCGACCGAAATCGAAACTTGTTTTAAAATTTTTCTTAAAATTTCCTATATAAAATTCATCTTTTATTTTTAGTAAAATTTCCATTTTTCCCTCTTGCGAAAATCATTTGGCCTGTTTTTTAAGTGCGAATTTCACAAGACGTTTTTTTTTTAGTGTACGAGCATAAATAATCCCATCTTTTCAAACTCAGGTTTCGGGCAGGACGAAGTTTCGGTTGAAATTTGGCCGAAACTGGCCGAATTTGAAACTTCTGTCAGTTCCCTAAGGTCGACACAAAAATCTGGTGTAACTATCACACCAGATTTTTTGTTTCTCTGTTGATGTAGCCTATATATTTATTGACTGCCCCCCCCCCTGTTGACAAGTTTGCCCCACTCCTGCTGTACAAAATTAAACAATTAATTAAATTAAATATCTTATGGCCAAATTTTACGAATTTCAAAAGTTGAGGAAGGCTACATTGAACTTTCAAGAAATTATTAATCATCATTTTCACTTAGGAAGCGGAATATGTAGAAATAAATAAAAACTTATTTAGAGATAAAACATTATATTTTGAACAACATTTCTCTGGAATAGCAATTAGAAAAATAGCATAATTATTATGAAACAATCAATCTAAAACAAAATACAAAGTAGGCTACCCAGGGCCGGAACTAGGAGATTTTTTAGGGGGGCAAAATTTAATTTGCCGCCCCCTCCTTAAAATTTTCTATACAAAATTCATATGATTTTACCTTTTTTTTTAGTAAATCTCTCTTTAATTGCCACCCCCTGATAGCTGCCGCCCGGGGCTACGCACCCACTGCCCCCCTCTAGATCCGGCCCTGAGGCTACCGATATATCAGGTACTTTAAAAATTTCAAAAAGAATCTTGCAGAGACAGAAATAGAAACTTCCTGCGATGAACTTAGCGTCATAATCACATTCAAGCCGGCACAGTTAGTTTAACGAACTTCAATCTATTTTCAAATTTATTACTTTTTTATAAAAAAAAATCTGAATATAAATAAAAAAAAAAAATTACTGATATTTTGACAATCTCTTTAGGTATAAATATACCTAAAGAGATTGTCAAAATATATATATACATAATTCTTTCTTAGTAGTAATCTTGGGATTAATTAGACCTATAATTATATAAGCAAGGATTGTTTTTTATTCATTCATTATTATAAAACAAGCTAATTTAATTCCACTTTATCACTAGTAGGAATTTAACCTTCATGAATTTAATAGCGAGATAAAACAGGTCAAGCTAAGGAAAATAAACTACCAAGTCGTTCGTTCGCCCTTCTCTCTCGGTCATTCAGTCATTCATTCAGTTGGTAAGTAAACCAAGCCAGGCAAGGCTGACAGCTCACTAGAAAATGGCCAACAACAGCAGCACGAGTAAAGATAACGGAGGTGATTTGTTGGTTGGGTGTGGATGTGGGTACCGGAAGTGCAAGAGCAGCTCTTGTTGACATTAAAGGTCGGATTATTCGTGTTGCTGAGAGAAAAACAACCACGTGGAATCCTGCGCCTGATTTCTATGAACAATCATCTGATGATGTTTGGAAAGCCGTTTGTGACTGTGTGCAGGTGAGTTTATTAAGTTTAAAACACGTTACTAATTTAATTTTCTCTTAAAATAGTATATATTTCAAATTTTAGATGATTAATTAAAATAAAATTCATGCTGTTTATAAAAATAATAATTTTTAAGCTTTTTTCATCATTCTTATTGATCATTTAGATCCATCTATCGGGAGTTTTATTTATTTTACGCTTACATGATTCTAGACGGAACGAACAGGTGTTCAGTTGTCTGTCACTTTTTCGATAATACTTATATAATAATTATTTTATTATTTGACATTTGTTTGTACACGGTTAATATTCACCTACCAAAGTTAGCGTTTAAATAAAAAAGGCGAACCTATACCAAAAAATACTCTTTATAAAATTCTTTTAATGGTCATCGTCTTCAGTGGCGAAATCAGAACTTGTCTCTGGGGAATTTTTTTCTGTTTGACATTAAGCTCTGTCCTTCTGGGGTTTTACAGTTTAATAATATTTAAAAACAAATACAAACATTTTTCTCTCTTACTCTCATCATGTATATGTAATATATATATAGAGAGAAAGTATTGGATTCATGTCAAAAATTCGATGTCAAATTTTAGATGGATCTTCACGTTTGGGGTCCCATGATCCAAAATGGTGGTTTTCGCACATGGTCTCTGTGTAGGATTGGTGGGTGGCTGATTGTGTGTGGGGTGTGTGGTGTGTTCAATTTTAAGCATGAAGGAATTGAGCTACGAGGGTTGAAATTTTCCATATTTTAGTTAAACACCCCCTGGACCGGAAAAATAAGCTTAATCAAAATCGCCTTCTAAAGAGTACTGGTACTTTACTGATGTACTTTTTCGCTTTTTTTCGATTTTCTCAAAATTTGCTCCAACGATTTTTTTTAAATTCAAAAATCAATTATTTTTTAGATGCATCTTTCAAATGTATATTCTCATTTTGCGATTGAAATCTTCTGAAACTACACTTTTACTCTTGTACTTCATAGGGAAGATAGGAGTAAATGGTTGCCATGGTAACAAAATATAAATATTTTCCCATACTTATAAATTTACATCTGAATTCATATGTTCCATACTGTCATGTCGGGAACTAAATATATGTCGACACAAAAAATCTGGTGGGACAAGCACAGAACACAACTTTCGATTACCGAAGGTAAAGAGAGAAGTTGTGTGCTGTGCGCCGTCACTCCTGATTTTTTTAAATTAAAATACCATATGCACTTTTGTACCAATATATATTGGTAATAATAATAATGATGTTTGATCACGCCGCAAAGAGTTCTTAAAATTTTTTTTTTATTTTAGAATTTTATATAAAAATTCTCTTTTCCATTTTTACTTTTTTTATTTGACTTGGTGGCCGAATGTTTTTTTACTGTTCAGAAATTATATAATTCCTTCGCTCTCTGGTTTGAGAGTGGTCTTTAAAGGCGAGGAATTTTTCCATTCTTCTTCGGAGGTCCTTTTGACCTTTGAAATCAGAGAACGGATGCTTTGCAGCTGTATATCCCCCATTTTGACCATCTCTTCGGATGGGTTCTAATTAAAGACCCGATATAAAATTTAGAAAAGGAATCTCTTGTAATAAAACTCTTAAAGTTGAGAAAATTTGATAAAATTAAATGTAGAATTTTACAATTATAACAAATTTAATCATCAGAGCTAACATGCTGTATAGAGGGGTAGATATTATTTTGATTAAAAAAAAAATGTTAAAAAAAAATATTAACACTTTGAATGTGTTATTAATTTGCATAATTTACTATAGATAATTTAAAATTTAAATAACCTATTCATAAAATTCTTCAGAACATTAAAAATTTATATTTTAAATATGGTTTAAAATCATCACATTGTTCTCTTAAAAATTATCTAAAGGGGAACCAAGAGCGGATCCAGAGGTGTTTCTCGGGGGGTAATCTGGTGTGACTGGTCGCACAGCACACTGTTTTTTCTTAATTTCGGAAATTTAAAGGCGCATTCTGTACTTGTTTGCCAGAATATAAATGCAAAACAAATTTTTAAGTATTAATTTTTAAAATTTTACATTAAAAATAAATTTTTTTTTCGAAAAAAAGTATTTTTTCAAATCTCAGGGGGTAGTTACCCTTTACCCCCCCCCCCTGGATCCGCCCTTGAGGGGAACATGGGGTAAGACGGAATAGCGAGGTAAGATGGGGTACCATAGCTACTGGCTCTATTGGTGCTGCGATCACGCGGCAAACGGTGAAAAATAATAGTTCTAGTAAATAAGAAGCTGCTATGAAATTATCACCCATTTTGAGTGAATAGTTTGTCTTGCAAGGAATTTTTTCGTGAAAGTGCTGTTATTTTTGTGAAAGTTTTTTTGCATCGTTCTTGTTTGATGCTCAAATATGTTAAGTTACGTTTATATATGACTACAAAAATATTCTCGTGAAAAGTGTAGTTTTTTAGAGTTTGTTTGTATATATTACGATTGATTAAAAAAATCTCATTCCACAATGGAGACCTTGATAACTTAAAAACGCGACGCCGGGGCAAGAAGGGGAACTTTTAAGGGGCAAGATGGGCTTTAAGAAAACTGGGAAAATAAATAGAAGGAGAAAAAGAAAATTGTTGATATTGAGAAAAATTAAAAAATCTTTAAAGAAACATTCACACTCATCATCATCAGAAGATTCAGAGGCTGAATGTATTTATTTTGGATATTTATATTCTCAGTCTACTGAAGGATGGAAGTGCAACAAATGGGCTCACAATTCATGTGCAGGTGAAGAAAATGAGAATCTCGAAACTACGCCTCTTTGTGCTCTACAGCATTATGCACTAGTGACCCCGCCTTGCCCCACCCCATGGGGCAAGATGAAGTTTGGCACTTTGATTAAAAAAAACATTTTTTTTAGATTAATTGCAAATAAAAGCTAATAAAATTGTTTTTATGCTCTTGTAAACCTTAGTAGTGTACTACGTAATACATGAGATTTTTTCTACAACTTAACCACTGTAATTATGAAGCCCATGACCCAAACAAAATAAGCTTCCCCGACTTGCCCCACGTTCCCCTAATATTCTTCCTTATACATTAATAAATTTAGTCATATAACTTTAAAAATGATTTAAAATTATAGATATTTTTATTTCAAAAAGAGTTTTTGTAGTGTTTAAATTACAAAAACTTCAAAATGACAAGATAAGCATGTCTGTTTTTGTTTCTTAGAGACGAAAGTCATCTGAAGATTAAATATTGATTAAAACGTTATCTCGCTATTATAAAATGAGTTGACATCTGACGTTTATTGCGTCTGTTTTGACTAGCGGGGGGGCCCCCCCGATACTCTTTTCATCTCAACCAAGGCCAATTTTGATAAAAAAATTTTCAAAATAAACTAACATGTAAGACACAACTCGAAATTTTATTTTTATGAGCGATTTATTCATTACAAAGTTAAAATTTTCAAATGATACTTTTTCTAAATACTGTAATCCCTTTAAGTAAAAAACCTACTTTGTTTTATCATAGTGAAAATAATTTTAAAACCAGCCTCGTCTTCTCTCTTACTAGGCTACTTCAATTTATTGAAAATATTTCGGCTTCTATGCCTAGTGCTTATATTAATTTTTTGAGAGATTGTCAAAATTATAAAATAAAACATAAAGTCAATTTAGAACGCATGGGTTTCGATTCTGGTAAAAAAAACGGCCAAACACGAAGCCCATATAAAAAAAAAAATTTGGAACGAAGTTCTTTTACGCGGCTTACTGTAGAGTGAATGGTAGAAAATGTCACGTAACAAAAAGCAGCAGTAAGGAAATTTCGTTACAGCGCCCAAGCGCCGGCGGAGGAAGGCAAAGCCACGCCTATCCCCCACCTACTCTAGAGAATTCTCTTTCCCTCTATCTCTTTCTATATTAAATTATATTCGGAGTTGAAGAAAAGGCGTGAGGAACTTCGTTCCTGGCGGTGGTTCCAAGACCCCCACTTTTTTTCTTATTATTGTTGATATGGCCAAATGGAGATTATGCCATTACCAGACATCCGGGGCCAATTTATATTTAAAAAAAATTATTGGTAAATGGATGTGACTAGAATTATTACAGTTTAATCAAAATTAAGAATTTTTAATTTAGATTATTAGATCTATTAAGCATCGCTCGTTTACAGTGATTAAGAGCTACTTATCTTCTTCCTACTACTTATCTTCGTGGGGTAATGAAGGTCTATATCTTGAACCGAAGTAAGAGTATCTCTTTTCTCTCTCTTCGGTCATTAGTGTCAGACCACGTTATGGTTACTCTGAAGGATGACTTTCATGAAAATAATAATGAGGTGGGTTCGGGTTTACTTCCTCAGGAGGGGACATCTCAAAAAAAGTTAGATAATTTTTTGCTGTGAGGTGGATTTGAACTCGAGTTGTTTTCATCTCAGGATTATATGCTAAGCTGCTTTATTCACTCGGCTAATCGCCTCCATCTCTTTTTTGAAGCAAATATAAAAAAATCTGAACATGTTTTGAAAATTAATCAACTTTATGTTATCTTTAGCTGAACAATTCGACTTTGATTCATACAACTATATAAGAGTTGATAAACCTCTTAAGCAACTGAATCTCTAGGGATATCCAATAGTGAGTGGGCATTTGGGTTGCCTAGCTTCCAGTAACGAAATTCTAATCAAAGGAGCTCCCTTTCTTCCAATATTTCTCCTATTTGCAATCTATATCTATTTTTAAATTTTATTTAACAATTAAAATGATGTAGAGTAGGCCTATTATCCTCATATATCCTTTTTAAAATTTTAAATTTCATTTAAATGGAGAAAGTAGAAAATTGTATGAGTAGGAAATAATTTTCAGCTAGTGGAACGTCCACCGGTAGCTATCGATATTATCAAAAAAAAAAATAATAATTTTATAAATGATTATAAAACATTAATTACATATACAAAATAAAAATGCTTAAAAAATTTTATTAAAAAATTAAATTAAAAAAAAATGATTAAATTAATTTTATGATCCAAGAATGGTGGCACTATATACTTTCTACTATAACTTGACACTAATTTTTTTTTTTTAATTTGTCAATTACAAAAAAAATGAAATCGGGGAAAGAAAGAATAAAATAATCAATAAGAGTCAAAATAATCATAAAAACCAGGAAAAAAAATGATTGCATTTTTTTATAATTCGCGTTCATGTTTAATTAATTTTTTCAATGCTGTTCATTTTTAGCGATAAATATTTCATAAAAATGCATAAGCCATTCAAAATTCAGAGAACAATATAAAGCTAGAATATAGGTAATACATCTTTAGATATATAAAATAAAGTTTAAATTAGAAATTATTTTAACATTTTTACTTGGCTAACTTCTATCCAACATAATCATTTTTTTAAATCTAATATTGAAATGATAAAACATGTACTATATAAAAAAATATATGTTAGGTTAGAAAGGAATTGGATTTATTGATACATTTGTTATTTAATGTAATGAAGGAGTTAGAGTATTCTTTTAAATAATAAATAAATAAATAAATTCAGAGTGGTTAAATAATAAATAAATACACGATGGTACATTTAATTAAATATTTATAAATTGAAAAATATTTTAAATAGCCGGTCTACAGTTTCCTTTAGGGTCTTTGACTTCGTTTTCTTTACATGTCTCCGGTGCTTTGATGATATTATCCAATCGTTCATTTATTAAATCACTTGATGACGATGAGTCAGTGGACACTTCTTGAAGTTCCGTGGAGCTGACTGAATCAGTTGAAGATATATCTTCCAGTGAAGGAGGTATTCTTGAAATTCTTATATAGAAATATGGTATATATTGTCGAGCATCTATATTTTTGGAATAATAATTTGAAAATGGTGACCGTCCATTAATTAAAAGAAAAATAACCGGAGGATTTTGAGTATGTAAAAAACGATTCACTCATTAGAAACATCGTGAAGATGAGTATCAATCCTAACCATTTGAATTTAGCCATGGTTATTGAAAGAATGAAACTCCTTCCAAGGTAGAGAGCCACTTATATATAACCTGAAGATGAAAAACAGAAAAAATCTGGCCTTCAATCCACACGATCTCACAAGGAATTAGACTTTAAAGAAAAAAAAAAGATTTTCGCTCGTTATACTATATAGATTCAATCGAATGGAAATTACAATGAGTCTGAGTCATCATAATTTTTTTTTTTTTTTTAATAATAACATAAAATTACTAGAGGGGATATAATGTTAGTATGGTTTTATAGTTACCTTGCAAAAAATTTGTTTTTCAAATTATATTTAATTTTATATTCTTATCTTATGGATTATTCAAAATTTTATATATAGCTATAATTTTAAATTGAATCAAGAATAGATTTTTTTAATACTAATTAATTTAGAATTTCAGAAATTAAAAATCACTAATTGTATTATAACTTACTAAAAAGTATTTTTTCACCACAAGTCTCAATAACATATTTAGCAGCCTATTTAATATTATATTCAGTCACGCACACTTTTGCACACAGGCAGTAATTTTTGTTTGAATAAATTTGCACGAGCACTTTACTTATTTATGATAAAATAAAAAAAAAAAAAAAAAAATGGAATGGGAATGGATTTGTATTATTAAAAAATTTTATCATTTAGAAAACTTATCTTGAATTAATTTTATGTTTTTAATATCTTAAGATTAAGATAATTAAATATTAATTAATAATTATATTTCTAAATTTTCTAAGAAATTTATCCAATGTTTTACTCGATTATTTCCATGTTCTTTTATAATAGGTGAAATGAAAGAGAGATTAGGTCTCACTCTTTTATTAAGATAAAGAAAAATTTTCTTTAATTTGCCTATGATGAAATATTGGCAAAAATTTTGAAATACACCAGAGAGATTTTTAGGCGCCAAGGGACCAAGGGGTGACTAAAATGCAATACCAGCCAAGTTTCAAAAAATTTTAAAAGAAAAAATGAAAATTGGAAATGAAATATAATTCGAATTAAATATTATATTTTCTCTTGTGATTTCAGTTGGTTTAAGGTCAGTACCTGCCAAAAAATACCATAAAAGAATATATCAGTATATGCTAATAAAAGTGAAGAAAGAGATCAGGATATTTTAATCAATGGCTTTGTACGAAAATGATCCGATTTGATTATTAAAAAAAAAAGATTAAATAGAGAGTAGGTACTCACAGTATAAGAGTATAATTTTATTAAATTGAATTTCAAATCCGCCTTAAAAAATAAAGAAATAAATGGAACACTTTATATGGAAAAACCAGGCAATTCTGTCTGTTCTGAGTGAATTGAAGGAATTACCTCTAAACATCTTGAGGACAATGAGCTCACCTATTCATGATATCATGTTTTCCCGCATTTATTTTACCTCAGG
>JAKCPI010013366.1:0-11615 GCA_023213315.1 Euborellia annulipes | reverse complement strand
TGAGCGTTACGTAACCTCTAGAGGGGGTCCAGAAAAATGTTACGATGCGTTACATGGGGAGGGAGGGGAGGGGTCGAAAATCTTCAAAAATTGCGTTACGTAATACTTGCACGCTCCCTAAGCGGGGAAGTATTTTCGGGGGTTTTGTGGTTAATAATATTTAAAATGAATAGTAATTAAATATCAAGAGGCCAACCTATTTTAAGAAAAGTAATAAAACAGACAAAAAAAAAACAATAAAATCTCTTTCGTAGAAAAATGGGTAAATATTTTGGCATTTTAACAAGAAGGTGATCTTCTTAGAATTTGGAATTTTTCACGATAAATTTAATGAAATTCAAGTGAAATATCAAAAAATGTGGGTTAAGGGAATTACTTAAAAACGAACAATCTCTCGATACCCCATTTTATACTTAAGCTAAGTATTCTTTTCGTGAGCGTCTCGACGATTTTGAATAAAATAGATCAAAGATTTGTACTTTATTAATGTAATTTGTTAGCTTTTTCGATTGTCTGAAAGTCGGCTTTAACATTTGTGACCTTGCTACAGTACATAGTTTTTATATTATTAAAAGAGACTTGAAAAAAAAAAAACTTTGAATGTGAAGTTAAGGGCAGATTAAAATTGGGTATAAGGAGTGTCTGTATGCAAGGATCAACTTAGAAGATAAAATAAAATTCTTATTTAAAGTATATCAAAAAAATTTCATCAATTAGACCTATATGATAATGCCTTGACACAATTATGTTTTTATACCAAATGAGATGTAGTCAAAGGTTATATGATTTTTTATTTCCTTAGTTGACTTATTTTCTTTGAAAATATTATTGAAAGTTTGAGACACTTCTCTAGTACGACAGTCGCAAGGCATTTTGCAGTTTTCCAAAAACAAAAAAAAAATTTTATAAGGGCCTTAGCATAAAAAAATTAATTAATATATTTAATTTTGTAAATTACACAAATTATATATATCCAATATTGCATTAGTTATCATCAGGGCAAGATTTTCAATTTTTTATCTGACTTGTGGCTCCTTTCAAGAAGAAAATATTTTTAAAATTAATATCTTCCGGTTATAAAATGAATAAATATTACAAATGAATGATTTAGAAAAATTTCTGTTTATTTTTATCTATTTAATTTAAATAGACATACCTCAAATTTTAATATACGTAATCAAATTTTGTTGATTTAACAATTTTTATTTTTATTCAAGGACAAGAAATTTTTGTATTTATTTTGAGTTTAATTTACATTAAAGGAGGGATTCAACACTCCAAGTTATAAAAAGAGTAAATTTACATATGAACAACTTTTATTTACTAATACTAAAGGATTATCATATATAAGAATTATTTATCTTAAATCTTTTTCTTCTGTTGTTTAAAAAGTTTTATATAGGGTCTATACGAAAAAGATTATTTCTCTAATTAAGTACAAAATTTTCTCATTTGACTCATTGATTGCCCAATGTTTTTCAGCAAAAAAATTAGGATTATTTCTAAAAAAATAAAAATGTTTAGTAATATTTCATTATTTTTTAGGTTTCATGAGAAGAAATACAAAGTATATCTCCAAATGATAGAAGACCAGAAAATATATAGAGAATTAATGAAGTAACAATAAATTAAATTAAATTAAATTTACTCTTTTTTTTTGTTGGTTTTTCTTTTCAGGACGGCACATCAAACTCAAATTGGACTCGAGGGCTAGGTCAGGGCCGGATCTAGGGGGGGGGGGCAATGGGGGCATGTGCCCCGGGCGGCAGATATCAGGTGGCGGCAATTAAAGAAAGATTTACTAAAAAAAAGGTAAAATGATATGAATTTTGTATAGAAAATTTTGAGTGGGCAGCAAATTAAATTTGCCCCCCTCCCTAAGAAATCTCCTAGTTCCGGCCCTGGGCTAGGTTTAGGAATAGTGAATGAATTAAGTTAAGATTTTAAAACATATATTTTATTTATTTATTTTTTTTAACACTCACACTTTTTTCCCATTCCCCCACACAAACATATACACAGTCTTTTCAGCAACTGAGGCCATATAAGACTTAAACGATAACCGTTATTATGAAAATAATACGAAAAAACATGGAAATACAGATTCGTCACTTAGTGATAATGTATATAAATAAAAGAACGCCAGGACACCAGTGACGGCGCTACGGGGGGGGCTAGGGGGGGGGGGGCATGCGCCCCTCCGGCAAGGACTTTCTGCCCCCCTGAATGCCCCCCCCAAACAGCTCGAAAACCAAATTAAAAAAAAAAATTTCTAAAATTATTCACTTTTTCCTTAAAAAAATGTAAATTTTGGCTTCAATTTTAGTTTCGACCGAAATCGAAACTTGTTTTAAAATTTTTCTTAAAATTTCCTATATAAAATTCATCTTTTATTTTTAGTAAAATTTCCATTTTTCCCCTCTTGCGAAAATCATTTGGCCTGTTTTTTAAGTGCGAATTTCACAAGACGTTTTTTTTTAGTGTACGAGCATAAATAATCCCATCTTTTCAAACTCAGGTTTCGGGCAGGACGAAGTTTCGGTTGAAATTTGGCCGAAACTGGCCGAATTTGAAACTTCTGTCAGTTCCTAAGGTCGACACAAAAATCTGGTGTAACTATCACACCAGATTTTTTGTTTCTCTGTTGATGTAGCCTATATATTTATTGACTGCCCCCCCCCCCCTGTTGACAAGTTTGCCCCACTCCTGCTGTACAAAATTAAACAATTAATTAAATTAAATATCTTATGGCCAAATTTTACGAATTTCAAAAGTTGAGGAAGGCTACATTGAACTTTCAAGAAATTATTAATCATCATTTTCACTTAGGAAGCGGAATATGTAGAAATAAATAAAAACTTATTTAGAGATAAAACATTATATTTTGAACAACATTTCTCTGGAATAGCAATTAGAAAAATAGCATAATTATTATGAAACAATCAATCTAAAACAAAATACAAAGTAGGCTACCCAGGGCCGGAACTAGGAGATTTTTTTAGGGGGGCAAAATTTAATTTGCCGCCCCCTCCTTAAAATTTTCTATACAAAATTCATATGATTTTACCTTTTTTTTTTAGTAAATCTCTCTTTAATTGCCACCCCCTGATAGCTGCCGCCCGGGGCATACGCACCCACTGCCCCCCTCTAGATCCGGCCCTGAGGCTACCGATATATCAGGTACTTTAAAAATTTCAAAAGAATCTTGCAGAGACAGAAATAGAAACTTCCTGCGATGAACTTAGCGTCATAATCACATTCAAGCCGGCACAGTTAGTTTAACGAACTTCAATCTATTTTCAAATTTATTACTTTTTTTTATAAAAAAAAAATCTGAATATAAATAAAAAAAAAAATTACTGATATTTTGACAATCTCTTTAGGTATAAATATACCTAAAGAGATTGTCAAAATATATATATACATAATTCTTTCTTAGTAGTAATCTTGGGATTAATTAGACCTATAATTATATAAGCAAGGATTGTTTTTTATTCATTCATTATTATAAAACAAGCTTAATTTAATTCCACTTTATCACTAGTAGGAATTTAACCTTCATGAATTTAATAGCGAGATAAAACAGGTCAAGCTAAGGAAAATAAACTACCAAGTCGTTCGTTCGCCCTTCTCTCTCGGTCATTCAGTCATTCATTCAGTTGGTAAGTAAACCAAGCCAGGCAAGGCTGACAGCTCACTAGAAAATGGCCAACAACAGCAGCACGAGTAAAGATAACGGAGGTGATTTGTTGGTTGGTGTGGATGTGGGTACCGGAAGTGCAAGAGCAGCTCTTGTTGACATTAAAGGTCGGATTATTCGTGTTGCTGAGAGAAAAACAACCACGTGGAATCCTGCGCCTGATTTCTATGAACAATCATCTGATGATGTTTGGAAAGCCGTTTGTGACTGTGTGCAGGTGAGTTTATTAAGTTTAAAACACGTTACTAATTTAATTTTCTCTTAAAATAGTATATATTTCAAATTTTAGATGATTAATTAAAATAAAATTCATGCTGTTTATAAAAATAATAATTTTTAAGCTTTTTTCATCATTCTTATTGATCATTTAGATCCATCTATCGGGAGTTTTATTTATTTTACGCTTACATGATTCTAGACGGAACGAACAGGTGTTCAGTTGTCTGTCACTTTTTCGATAATACTTATATAATAATTATTTTATTATTTGACATTTGTTTGTACACGGTTAATATTCACCTACCAAAGTTAGCGTTTAAATAAAAAGGCGAACCTATACCAAAAAATACTCTTTATAAAATTCTTTTAATGGTCATCGTCTTCAGTGGCGAAATCAGAATTTGTCTCTGGGGGAATTTTTTTCTGTTTGACATTAAGCTCTGTCCTTCTGGGGTTTTACAGTTTAATAATATTTAAAACAAATACAAACATTTTTTAAATTAAAATACCATATGCACTTTGTACCAATATATATTGGTAATAATAATAATGATGTTTGATCACGCCGCAAAGAGTTCTTAAAAATTTTTTTTTTATTTTAGAATTTTATATAAAAATTCTCTTTTCCATTTTTACTTTTTTTATTTGACTTGGTGGCCGAATGTTTTTTTACTGTTCAGAAATTATATAATTCCTTCGCTCTCTGGTTTGAGAGTGGTCTTTAAAGGCGAGGAATTTTTCCATTCTTCTTCGGAGGTCCTTTTGACCTTTGAAATCAGAGAACGGATGCTTTGCAGCTGTATATCCCCCATTTTGACCATCTCTTCGGATGGGTTCTAATTAAAGACCCGATATAAAATTTAGAAAAGGAATCTCTTGTAATAAAACTCTTAAAGTTGAGAAAATTTGATAAAATTAAATGTAGAATTTTACAATTATAACAAATTTAATCATCAGAGCTAACATGCTGTATAGAGGGGTAGATATTATTTTGATTAAAAAAACGAGAAAGTAAAAAAATGTTAAAAAAAAATATTAACACTTTGAATGTGTTATTAATTTGCATAATTTACTATAGATAATTTAAAATTTAAATAACCTATTCATAAAATTCTTCAGAACATTAAAAATTTATATTTTAAATATGGTTTAAAATCATCACATTGTTCTCTCTTAAAAAATTATCTAAAGGGGAACCAAGAGCGGATCCAGAGGTGTTTCTCGGGGGGGGGGGGGGGGTAATCTGGTGTGACTGGTCGCACAGCACACTATTTTTTCTTAATTTCGGAAATTTAAAGGCGCATTCTGTACTTGTTTGCCAAAATATAAATGCAAAACAAATTTTTAAGTATTAATTTTTAAAATTTTACATTAAAAATAAATTTTTTTTTCGAAAAAAAAGTATTTTTTCAAATCTCAGGGGGTAATTACCCCCTTTACCCCCCCCCTTGAATCCGCCCTTGAGGGGAACATGGGGTAAGACGGAATAGCGAGGTAAGATGGGGTACCATAGCTACTGGCTCTATTGGTGCTGCGATCACGCGGCAAACGGTGAAAAATAATAGTTCTAGGGTAAAGTCGGGACAGATGCCGCGGCCGGACAGATGCCGCAGTAGTCACTGCAGCGACACTAGGGCTCCGACAGTAAAACTAATCAGTTGGGCCATTAACTTGCTCTATTAAGAAGTGTCACTCGTGTTTCTGTTGTTGTATTATAAGTTTTGTCAAAGTTATTTGAGTTTTCTTCACTGCAAACTGTAAGATAACCCTCAAAAATTATTCCAGCATATTTTCATAGTGGTATTTTAAGCCTTATATTAGAATATTTCATCCAAACGTAGGTTGCAACTGTAGGCTAGGTAGTTGTAGAGTATGATAATGCACGCGTCCCGGTTCTCTGCCGTTCGCCTGATACAAAATGGCGCTGCGGCATCTTACCCCGCGCCTCGGGACAGACGCCGCATTTAGGTTGTGGGACAGATGCCGCAAACAAACAATAACTACCTGAGCTGATATTCTCTGTTTGGGACTTGTTATTTTATTAGGTCAAGGTTGATTATGCACTAAAGTCAGTCGTATTTCAGGAAATGCCCCGAACAAGAGTTAGGATCTCAAATAGAGGACATTGGGGTGAAAGTGATCTTCTAGAAGCTGTAAAGCTCATTAAAGAAGACAATTATGCTATACGTGAGGCAGCTCGAAAAACAGGAGTCCCAGAACGAACAATCAGAAGGAGAATGACAAACAATAACTTTAAGAAATCAGGTTGCGGACCTCAATCCTACTTAGGAGTAGAGACTGAAAAAAAAAATTGTTGACCACATAAAAATACTTCAAGAATGTAGGTTCTCACCTACGCCAATTCATGTTAGAGAACCTTCGTTTAAAATTGCTACTGAAATGAAACTACCGAAAAAATTCAATATGGACAGGGAAAAGCTCGTCGTGACTGGTTTCGTTCCTTTATGGACAGAAATCCAACACTCAGCGTTCGTAAAGCAGAAAATCTTTCAGTAGCAAAGGTTTTTCCATTTCATGTAGGTTATTGAATAAGATGTAATAAATTTTTTGTTTTCGTATTTCACTAGCCCGTTTTAGCTTATTCTCCCATAAGCCATCTGTCCCACCCCACTGCGGCATCTGACCCACCCCTAAAAATAGTTGTAAAAAAACATGTTTTAGAAATACATACAAATTTCACTTTAAAAACAATTAGATAAATTATTTTGTACTAATTTTGGTTGCTCAAAGGTTCAAAATATAAGTTGTTACAGTTGGTTTAGTATTTTGAAGGCTCTAAAATTTATGACAAATTAACAAAAAAAGTGCGGCGTCTGTCCCGACTTTACCCTAGTAAATAAGAAGCTGCTATGAAATTATCACCCATTTTGAGTGAATAGTTTGTCTTGCAAGGAATTTTTTCGTGAAAGTGCTGTTATTTTTGAAAGTTTTTTTGCATCGTTCTTGTTTGATGCTCAAATATGTTAAGTTACGTTTATATATGACTACAACAATATATTCTCGTGAAAAGTGTAGTTTTTTAGAGTTTGTTTGTATATATTACGATTGATTAAAAAATCTCATTCCACAATGGAGACCTTGATAACTTAAAAATGCGACGCCGGGGCAAGAAGGGGAACTTTTAAGGGGCAAGAAGATGGGCTTTAAGAAAACTGGGAAAATAAATAGAAGGAGAAAAAAGAAAATTGTTGATATTGAGAAAAATTAAAAAATCTTTAAAGAAACATTCACACTCATCATCATCAGAAGATTCAGAGGCTGAATGTATTTATTTTGGATATTTATATTCTCAGTCTACTGAAGGATGGAAGTGCAACAAATGGGCTCACAATTCATGTGCAGGTGAAGAAAATGA
This sequence comes from Euborellia annulipes, assembly GCA_023213315.1. Classification (NCBI taxonomy): domain Eukaryota; kingdom Metazoa; phylum Arthropoda; class Insecta; order Dermaptera; family Anisolabididae; genus Euborellia; species Euborellia annulipes. Next base: position 4,320 of record JAKCPI010013366.1, on the reverse strand, counting down.
GAATCTCGAAACTACGCCTCTTTGTGCTCTACAGCATTATGCACTAGTGACCCCGCCTTGCCCCACCCCATGGGGCAAGATGAAGTTTGGCACTTTGATTAAAAAAACATTTTTTTTAGATTAATTGCAAATAAAAGCTAATAAAATTGTTTTTATGCTCTTGTAAACCTTAGTAGTGTACTACGTAATACATGAGATTTTTTCTACAACTTAACCACTGTAATTATGAAGCCCATGACCCAAACAAAATAAGCTTCCCCCGACTTGCCCCACGTTCCCCTAATATTCTTCCTTATACATTAATAAATTTAGTCATATAACTTTAAAAATGATTTAAAATTATAGATATTTTTATTTCAAAAAGAGTTTTTGTAGTGTTTAAATTACAAAAACTTCAAAATGACAAGATAAGCATGTCTGTTTTTGTTTCTTAGAGACCTAAGTCATCTGAAGATTAAATATTGATTAAAACGTTATCTCGCTATTATAAAATGAGTTGACATCTGACGTTTATTGCGTCTGTTTTGACTAGCGGATACTCTTTTCATCTCAACCAAGGCCAATTTTGATAAAAAAATTTTCAAAATAAACTAACATGTAAGACACAACTCGAAATTTTATTTTTATGAGCGATTTATTCATTACAAAGTTAAAATTTTCAAATGATACTTTTTCTAAATACTGTAATCCCTTTAAGTAAAAAACCTACTTTGTTTTATCATAGTGAAAATAATTTTAAAACCAGCCTCGTCTTCTCTCTTACTAGGCTACTTCAATTTATTGAAAATATTTCGGCTTCTATGCCTAGTGCTTATATTAATTTTTTGAGAGATTGTCAAAATTATAAAATAAAACATAAAGTCAATTTAGAACGCATGGGTTTCGATTCTGGTAAAAAAAACGGCCAAACACGAAGCCCATATAAAAAAAAAAAATTTGGAACGAAGTTCTTTTACGCGGCTTACTGTAGAGTGAATGGTAGAAAATGTCACGTAACAAAAAGCAGCAGTAAGGAAATTTCGTTACAGCGCCCAAGCGCCGGCGGAGGAAGGCAAAGCCACGCCTATCCCCCACCTACTCTAGAGAATTCTCTTTCCCTCTATCTCTTTCTATATTAAATTATATTCGGAGTTGAAGAAAAGGCGTGAGGAACTTCGTTCCTGGCGGTGGTTCCAAGACCCCACTTTTTTTTCTTATTATTGTTGATATGGCCAAATGGAGATTATGCCATTACCAGACATCCGGGGCCAATTTATATTTAAAAAAAATTATTGGTAAATGGATGTGACTAGAATTATTACAGTTTAATCAAAATTAAGAATTTTTAATTTAGATTATTAGATCTATTAAGCATCGCTCGTTTACAGTGATTAAGAGCTACTTATCTTCTTCCTACTACTTATCTTCGTGGGGTAATGAAGGTCTATATCTTGAACCGAAGTAAGAGTATCTCTTTTTCTCTCTCTTCGGTCATTAGTGTCAGACCACGTTATGGTTACTCTGAAGGATGACTTTCATGAAAATAATAATGAGGTGGTTCGGGTTTACTTCCTCAGGAGGGGACATCTCAAAAAAAAGTTAGATAATTTTTTGCTGTGAGGTGGATTTGAACTCGAGTTGTTTTCATCTCAGGATTATATGCTAAGCTGCTTTATTCACTCGGCTAATCGCCTCCATCTCTTTTTTGAAGCAAATATAAAAAAATCTGAACATGTTTTGAAAATTAATCAACTTTATGTTATCTTTAGCTGAACAATTCGACTTTGATTCATACAACTATATAAGAGTTGATAAACCTCTTAAGCAACTGAATCGCTAGGGATATCCAATAGTGAGTGGGCATTTGGGTTGCCTAGCTTCCAGTAACGAAATTCTAATCAAAGGAGCTCCCTTTCTTCCAATATTTCTCCTATTTGCAATCTATATCTATTTTTAAATTTTATTTAACAATTAAAATGATGTAGAGTAGGCCTATTATCCTCATATATCCTTTTTAAAATTTTAAATTTCATTTAAATGGAGAAAGTAGAAAATTGTATGAGTAGGAAATAATTTTCAGCTAGTGGAACGTCCACCGGTAGCTATCGATATTATCAAAAAAAAAATAATAATTTTATAAATGATTATAAAACATTAATTACATATACAAAATAAAAATGCTTAAAAATTTTATTAAAAAATTAAATTAAAAAAATCTGGTGTGACTGGCGCACAGCACACAACTTTACCTTACCTTCGGTAATCGAAAGTTGTGTTCTGTGCTTGTCACACCAGATTTTTTGTGTCGACATATATTTAGTTCCCGACAGTACGGAACATTTGAATGCAGATGTAAAATTTATAAGTATGGGAAAATATTTATATTTTGTTACCATGGCAACCATTTCTCCTATCTTTCCTATGAAATACAAGAGTAAAGTGGTCTTCAGAAGATTTCAATTGCAAAATGAGAATATACATTTTAAAGAGAATCTAAAAATTAATTGATTTTTGAATTTTAAAAAAAATCGTTGGAACAAATTTAGAGAAAATCGAAAAACTGAAAAAGTGCATCAGTAAAGTACTAGTACTCTTTGGCCGATTTTGATTAAAAGCTTATTTTTCCGGTCCCGGGGGTGTTTAACTTAAATATAAAATTTCAACCTCTTAGCTCAATTCCTTCATGCTTAAAATTGAACACACACCCACCCACCCACAGACAGACCATGTCGCGAAAACCACTTTTTTGGATTCAGGGGACCTCAAAACGTGAAGATCCATCAAAATCTCGACATCGAATTTTTGACATGAATCCAATACTTTCTCTCTATAGAGAAAGTAAAAAAAAATATTAAATTAATTTTATGATCCAAGAATGGTGGCACAATATACTTTCTACTATAACTTGACACTAATTTTTTTTTTTTAATTTGTCAATTACAAAAAAAATGAAATCGGGGAAAGAAAGAATAAAATAATCAAGAAGAGTCAAAATAATCATAAAAACCAGGAAAAAAAATGATTACATTTTTTTATAATTCGAGTTCATGTTTAATTAATTTTTTCAATGCTGTTCATTTTTAGCGATAAATATTTCATAAAAATTCATAAGCCTTTCAAAATTCAGAAAACAATATAAAGCTAGAAGAATATAGGTAATATATCTTTAGGTGAATAAAATAAAGTTTAAATTAGAAATTATTTTAACATCTTTACTTGGCTTACTTCTATTCAACATAATCATTTTTTAAATCTAATATTGAAATGATAAAACATGTATATAAAAAAAATATATGTTAGGTTAGAAAGGAATTGGATTTATTGATACATTTGTTATTTAATGTAATGAAGGAGTTAGAGTATTCTTTTAAATAATAAATAAATTCAGAGTGGTTAAATAATAAATAAATACACGATGGTACATTTAATTAAATATTTATAAATTGAAAAATATTTTAAATAGCCGGTCTACAGTTTCCTTTAGGGTCTTTGACTTCGTTTTCTTTACATGTCTCCGGTGCTTTGATGATATTATCCAATCGTTCATTTATTAAATCACTTGATGACGATGAGTCGGTGGACACTTCTTGAAGTTCCGTGGAGCTGACTGAATCAGTTGAAGCAGGTAAATCTTCCAGTGAAGGAGGTATTCTTGGGGAATTCTTATATAGAAATATGGTATATATTGTCGAGCATCTATATTTTTGGAATAATAATTTGAAAATGGTGACCGTCCATTAATTAAAAAGAAAAATAACCGGAGGAGAGTTTTTGAGTATGTAAAAACAGTTCACTCATTAGAAACATCGTGAAGATGAGTATCAATCCTAACCATTTGAATTTAGCCGTAGTTTATTGAAAGAATGAAACTCTTCCAAGGTAGAGAGCCACTTATATATAACCTGAAGATGAAAAACAGAAAAATCTGACGCTTAATCCACACGATCTCACAAGGAATTAGACTTTAAGAGAAAAAAAGATTTTCGCTCAGAACATACTATATAGATTCAATCAGATGGAAATTACAATGTCTGAGTCATCATAATTTTTTTTTTTAATAATAACATAAAATTACTAGAGGCGATATATTATTAGTATGGTTTTATAGTTACCTTGCAAAAAATTTGTTTTTCAAATTATATTTATATTCTTATCTTATGGATTATTCAAAATTTTATATATAGCTATAATTTTAAATTGAATCAAGAATAGATTTTTTTTAATACTAATTTAATTTAGAATTTCAGAAATTAAAATCACTAATTGTATTATAACTTACTAAAAAGTATTTTTCCACCACAAGTCTCAATAACATATTTAGCAGCCTATTTAATATTATAT
>JAKCPI010013364.1:0-15919 GCA_023213315.1 Euborellia annulipes | reverse complement strand
TATTCAATGTTTCTCATATAGCTTATTTTTTTCTCCTTTAATTAAAATCATCGGTGGCCGAATTGGTAACGTGGTCGGTTAATATGTTTTTTTTTCATCCTCACTTTACCAAACTTCGCGAGTTCAAATCCACCTCCTGCACTTTTTTTTATTCTTAACTGTTTTTTATACCTCATGTGAGGGTGAGGGGAAGCTGAGGTATTAATTTTAAAATTTTATATTCAAAATAAAATTTAATTTCCAAAAAAAAAATATTTTTCTCATATCTCGGGGAAGGGGGAGGTTATTATCTTCTTTACTCCCCCCCCTTGTATCCGCCCTTGATATAGGCCTTATTTAGTTTCAGATTTTCATTTCCTTGAAACTTTAGAAAATATAAAATTTTTGAGATGATTACGGCGCTACGAATTTCCTTTTCAGTATTATAATAGTACATAGTACTAGGACCTAATCTATGGAGTAAGTGATCCTGCAATTTGTACTTAATTTAGAAAATATAATATTTTTTAATGTATTTTGACTATAAGACTATATATAACAAATTTAATTAATTAATTGTTAAATATTTATACAATGATTATCAATTAATAATAAATATTCTTAATACTTTTTTTTTTAAATTTTATTTCTTAATAAATTTGTATTAAAAATATTATGGTCTTTGTATTAGGAGTGAACAGGAGAATAGAATAGTAAAGGAGTGTGTTGGCGCTAAAAAAAAAATAACCTCCTCTCTGTTTTAATCTCCGGGTATTAATCATTGGAAATTTATCATAAAATTATATAAGAAAATCTTTATAATTGAATAAAATATCTGATTTGTGCTGCCCTCTTGTGGAAACTTTAAAAATTATACTTATATTTCTAAAAGTCTCCACAGGATCGCAGCACAATCACTGAGATAGATATCCTCTTAATTTATATGATTTCCGATCTACGGGTATTTTCTTTGACAATTCATCATATAAATTAAAAGAAAATCTTTCTAATTGAATAAACTATTTGATTTGTGCTGCACTCTTGTGGAAACTTAAAAAACTATTCTTATAATTCTAAAAGTCTCCACAGGATCGCAGCACTAATCAGCCCGAGATCCTCTTAATTGATATGATATATTTCCAAATATTATTTATACCCGGAGATTAAAAACAGAGAGGAGGTTATTTTTTTTTTTTGGCGCCAATACACTCCTTTACTATTCTATTCTCCTGTTCACTCCTGTTACAAAGACATAATATTTTTAATACAAAAATTTATTAAAAAAAAAAGAATGAAGAATATTTATTATTAATTGATAATCATTATATAAATATTAACAATTAATTAATTAAATTTGTTATATATAATCTTATAGTCAAAATACGTTAAAAAATATTATATTTTTTAAATTAAGTACAAATTTCAAGATCAATTAGATTAGGTCCTACTAGTATTATAAATAATACTGAAAAACGAAATTCGTAGCGCCGTAATCATCTCAAAAATTTTATATTTTCTAAAGTAAAATTATTATTATTTTTTTTTTTAATTAATGACCTATGGTCCCACCATTTAGGCAGCGGCGTAACCAGCCTTTGAGGGCGGGGGGGGGGGGCGAAGCTTAACTAGGGCGCCGATTTTCCAGGGGGCTCCGCCGTCCCTACACAAAAATATTATTAAAATACCGGTTTCGGGGGGCGCCAAGGGCTCGATGCGCTTGGGGCGGGGGGGGCTCGCCCCCCCCTGGTTACGCCACTGAGTGTTTCCTAACCTTTTTTTGGCCAAGTTCTTCATTAATGATAGATCATTAATCTGTGATAATACCCTGCTCATTTGCTCCTTCAGACAGAGGTGTACCGAGGCATTTGGGGGCCTGGGGCGGCACTAGAAGAGGCCTTATATTGAATTTTTTTTTTTGGTGGGGGGTGCTCATCGTTAATTATCCCTCTCCTCCCTACACAAAAATATTATTAAAATACCGATTATCCCTGAAGCCCAATAGGTCAGAGCCTCTCAAAGAGAAATTTTCATTAAATTTTTTTTTTTTTTAACTAAATTTTTCCGTTTTTACTTGAGCTCTGAGCCCCGGGGCCTCTCAAAGGGAAATTTTCATTAAATTTTTTTTTTTTATAAATATTTGGGGGCCTATGCTGGCTCGGGGTCTGGGGCGGACCGCCACCTCCGCCCCCCCTTCGGTACGCCACTGCCTTCAGATTCGTTCTTTAACTCCAGCCAGCGCAATTAGTTAAAATTGTGGCCTTCATGCCAACATAAATAAAAAAAGTTATTTAAAAATTTGTCAAAATTCCCTAAACATAGGGGTTACCAAAATTTTTATATTCCACAAATCCTTTCTCTCGTTTAAATGACAGATAAATGAAATTATAAGTCAGCATTACAAATAAAAGGAAATTGATAATATGATTTAAAAAAAAAAGTGCAGGAGGTGGATTTGAACTCGCGAAGTTTGGTTACTTGAGAATGGAAAAAAATATACTTTCCACGAGGACACATTAGCCACTTGAGCCATTTTTTTTTTATTTTTAAAGATGTTTATTCAGCAATAGTTTTTACAGGAGAATTTTTTTAAACATAAACTAATTTACATTGTATATTATTTCATTAAGCTTAATGGACCATGTCGGGCTCTCTAAGTGTCTATTTTTCTATTCATGATTAATATTATTTATTTACACTTATCATTATTATTATTATTATTAATATTTTCAGTTAGTACATATTAATTTGTTCTTATTTTTTCAGGAAAAAAGCTGATGAAACCTGTCTTCATTACTATCTTTTTTTTTTCCCTCTTTCATTCCCGGATTCATTCAATCTTTCATACATAGCTATATACATACATTCATTCATTCATTCATTCTCTTATATACTAAGCTTATACTAGATATATATACAATTATATACAAGTTTTTCTGTTTATTGACTTATTATTTTTGTTTCACTTTGGTTAGCCACCTCCGCTTTGGTGTATTTACTGTTTTAGACTATTTATAATTGAGATTTCTAAGTATGTATATGAACACGTCGTCTAATATATTAGATATATACATGTCTGTATATAATAAACATGGTTGCTATTTATATTAATGTAAAAATATATATTGGTTGAATAATAAACAGTTATGAATTACAAATGAATCCTGCCCAATTTTATTTCATTATTTTAAAAGGTTATGGGCACACAGAGATACAGAGAGACATCCAGTAATCAAGAAATAGTAAAAGTATTGAATAATGTCGAAAATGAATAATGTAGTAATCAATTTACCAATTTTTTCGGGGGAGAATTTTTCAGTTTGGCTTTTCAGAATCAAAACAATTTTGGAAGAAAAAGATATAAAAGAAGTATTAGAAGAAGGATTTGATATTAATAGAACAGAAAATAAGAAAAAGGATTCAAGAGCGAAATCGGTAATAACACAAGGAGTTTCAGATAAATACATTGAATATATAAGAGATTCGAAAACAGCGAAAGAAATGATTATGGCTTTACAGAACATTTTTGAGAGGAAAAGTACTCTATCGAATATATCGTTATATATAAGGAAGAAATTGCTGACTCTAAAGTTGGATATTAATGAAAAAATGGAAGAACATTTTAGAAAATTTGATATGTTAATAAGGGATCTAGAGAATACAGGTTCAAAATTAGATGAAAGTGACAAAGTATGTCATTTATTATTAACCATACCAGAAAAGTACGAAACCGTGATAACAGCTATCGAAACTCTAACGACAGGTGTAACTTTGGAATTTGTTAAGGCGAGATTATTGGATGCGGAACTGAAATTTAATGAAACAAATAAAATAAAAGAGAATGAAACCTCATTTCAAGTTAAAAAGGTGGGAAACAATATTTTTTGTTATAGATGCAAAGAAAAGGGTCATATCTCTAAGTATTGTCCAAAATATCGTTTTTATAATAATAATAACAATAATTTTAACAAATTTTCAGATAGAGATAATTATAGAAATAGAGAAAGAAATAATAATTTTAGGAACAATCAAGTTCATTCTTCGGAGAATGCGGGTCAACAATCGAAGGAAGTTTCATTTGTTGCTCTTAATTCTCAAATTTCGAATAGATCAACAATAAGTTTTATAGTTGATTCTGGAGCTACGGAGCACATGGTAAATGAATATGTTGAAAAATATATGTATAATATTGAAAATTTTAAAGATGAAATTAATATTAAAATTGCAAATGGTGAAAAATTGATTTCAAAGAAAAAAGGTACGTTAAAATTATATTATAATGATACTGTAATAAAATTGGAAGCATTGATAGTACCAAATTTGTTTCATAATCTACTCTCAGTGAGTAAGTTAATAAATACTGGAAAGAAATTAATTTTTTCTGAAGAGGAAGTTAAAATATTAGGAGATAAAATTTCTATTAAATGCGAAAGTGAAGGAAATTTATATTTTTTAAATTTAAGTACGGAAAAAGTCGAAAAATCATTTATTTCTGAAATTAATGAATTATGGCATCGAAGAATGGGTCATTTGAATAGACACGGATTAAAATTATTAGGATTACCCTATAGTAATAGGAATTGTGAAACTTGTATGAAAGGAAAATTTACGAGATTACCATTTAAAACAGTAAATTTTAGAAAATCTAGAAGAATAGGACAACTTTTACACACAGATATTTGTGGGCCTATAAGTCCTGAAACAATTAATGGGGAAAAATATTTTCAAACCATTACTGATGATTTTTCACATTTTACGAAAGTTTATTTATTAAAAAATAAGAATGAAGCTGAAAATAATTTAAGAATTTATATTAAACAAATCGAATCGGAATTTAATAATAAAGTTAGTAGAATTAGATGTGATAATGGAGGAGAATTTATTTCTAAGGATTTTAAAAATTTTTGCTCAAATTCAGGAATTGTTTTACAATATACAATGAGTTACACTCCGCAGCAAAATGGAGTAGCTGAGAGGCTAAATAGAACACTTTTAAATAAAGCGAGATGTATGTTTTTAGAAACAGATTTGCCTAAAAAACTCTGGGGTGAAGCAGTTAGGTGTGCTGCATTTCAACTAAATAGATCACCAACAACAGCTTTGAATAATAATATTCCAGCGAAAATTTGGTTTGGTCGATTAGATCTAAATAAAATTCGAGTTTTTGGTTGTAAATCTTGGGCTATAATTTTGCCGAAATATAATAAATTAGGACAAAGAGCAATAGAAACAAGAATGGTAGGATATTGTGATAATGGCTATAGATTATGGAATCCGAAAGAGGAAAAAAATAATAACAAGTAGAGATGTTAGATTTGATGAGAATTCTTTTGTAGAAAAAGTTAAGAGAAATGAAAGAAATGAAGAAAATATAGAAGAAAATGAAAATAAGAGAGATGTACATGAAGCAGATGAACCTAGTAGTTTAAATGAAGATGAAAATGATAGGACAAGTGAAATAAGAAGTAAAAGAAAAATAAAAGTTCCAGATAAGTATAAAGATTTTGAATTATATTCAATCTATTGTTTTTTGAGTGGAGTTAATGATCCGTCAAGATATGAAGAAGCAGAGGAAGATCCTGAATGGAAAAATGCTATTAATAAGGAATTGAATTCATTAGAAGAAATGGAAACATGGGAAGAATCAGATTTACCAGAGAATGAAGAGGTAATTGATACGAAGTGGATTTTTAAAACGAAAAATAATGGATTAAAAAAGGCGAGACTTGTAGCAAGGGGATTTCAGGAGAAATCAAGTTCTGATTTATATGCACCAGTGGCAAAGCTATCCTCAATAAGGATGTTAATTTCTTTGGCTGTGTCTTATTTAAGTCAATTTCTCGATAAACCAACTGAAAGTGCATGGACTGGAGGGAAACAAATTTTAAGGTATTTAAAAGAAACAAAAAATTTTAGTCTGAAATATTTTAAATCGAAAGGGGATGAAGGAATTGTTGCCTATTCAGACGCGGATTGGGCAAGTGATAAATGTAATAGGAAAAGTATGAGTGGATGTATTGTTTTTTATAAAGGCAATCCGGTACATTGGTTTGCAAGAAAACAAAATTGTATTGCCCTTTCAACAACAGAAGCGGAATACATTGCCGCATCTACGGCAGCTTCAGACTTAATTTCATTAATAGGAGTAACGACAGACATGGAAAAAATAGAAGGTGGAAATGCGATTCTATTTATGGATAATCAGAGTTCAATTCAATTAACTAGGAGTTATGAAAATAGTAAGAGATCTAAACATATAGATACACGTTATCATTTTATAAAGGATTTGGTTTTGAAAGGAATACTGGACATCAAGTATATACCTACAAATCAAAATATCTCAGATATATTAACTAAATCATTGAATTTACAGAAGTTTACTGAATTAAGAAAAATGTTGAATTTTCTATAGTTTTTATTTGTTCTGCTGCAAGAGAAATAAAATTGAGGGGGGAGTATTAGATATATACATGTCTGTATATAATAAACATGGTTGCTATTTATATTAATGTAAAAATATATATTGGTTGAATAATAAACAGTTATGAATTACAAATGAATCCTGCCCAATTTTATTTCATTATTTTAAAATAATATTCCTCAATCCAGAAATATTTCCTTCTCTTCACCGTCTCCTTTGCATCTTTTTTTGAGATACATTGACTGAACCTCCACCTACGGTCAGCCACTTGAGCCAAATCTCAATTTATTTCTCCTAAGTCAAAATAAGCCTTATAAGAAAGATGAAATAAAGAAGTATTAAAAAATTTTAATATTCCACATATGATATATCATTTTTCATTAATTTTTATGCTGATTAATAATTTATAATCGGAATTTCAATTGAATGCATAGTTTTCAAATATTTCAATGGGCAAACGTCAGATTGTTTAAGCCTTAATGTAATTAAATCAAAAACTCTATCTAACATATGATACATGTAATTAATTCTTGAATTCCCCCTGATTTCAGAGAACTAAAGCCCTTTTAATTATATGATCTAATTTGAGAGTTATTGGCGATCAAAGTTAAGTCTATTTTCGCCCTTAATGACATCAACACTCAATTCTATATATTTTCGAAAAAACTTATTTAACATTGACTGATTAAAACCAAATTTTTACCAGAGATTTATAATTAAAAAATGAGTGTTTTTCTAAAGTTTCATTGAGATTGGTAAAGAAATAAATAAAATATTGACTATTTTGTAAATTGAGTTTTAGAATTTGGGATCTCAGTTGCAAGCCTAGAGGCGGTTCATAGGTCGCTCTCTTTACCCATCCGGGATTCCGAATTCGAAAACTTAATTTACAAAATAGTCAATATTTTATTTATTTCTTTACCAATCTCAATGAAACTTTAGAAAAACACTCATTTTTTAATTATAAATCTCTGGTAAAAATTTGGTTTTAATCAGTCAATGTTAAATAAGTTTTTTCGAAAATATATAGAATTGAGTGTTGATGTCATTAAGGGCGAAAATAGACTTAACTTTGATCGCCAATAACTCTCAAATTAGATCATATAATTAAAAGGGCTTTAGTTCTCTGGAATCAGGGGGAATTCAAGAATTAATAACATGTATCATATGTTAGATAGAGTTTTTGGTTTAATTACATCAAGGCATAAACAATCTGACTTTTGCCCATTGAATTATTTGAAAACTATGCATTTAATTGAAATTACGATTATAAATTATTAATCAGCATAAAAAGTAATGAAAAATGATATATCATATGTGGAATATTAAAATTTTTTTAATACTTTTTTTATTTCATGTTTCCCATATGGCTTATTTTGACTTAGAAAAGTAAATTGAGGTTTGGCTCAAGTGGCTAATGTGTCCGCAAGCAATGTATATTTTTTTCCATTCTCAAGTAACCAAACTTCGCGAGTTCAAATCCACCTCCTGCACTTTTTTTTTTAAATTCTTAACTGTTTTTTATACATCATGTGAGAGGGCGGGCTGGCGCGCCTGTCAAAAATCACCTGACTCGAAGGCGGCAGCCAAGTGTCGTTCTTTTGTAGCAGTATGTTTCAAGCCTGTTTTAGTTCAGGCAAACCTGATGTTTATAAATTTTACATATGAATTCTAATATCTCCCTGATTCTATTGTACCATATACTACCCAATACTAAATATATGCACAACTTTCAATTATTGAAGCTAACAGAAATTTGGTGCTGTGCAACATCACACCAGATTTTAAAAAATGCCTTCATTCTTCGCGCCATCAGTGGCGTACCGAGGGGGGGCGAGGGGGCGGTCCGCCCCAGGCCCCGTCCGGGATAGGCCCCCATATATTTATAAAAAAAAAAATTTAATGAAAATTTTCCTTTGAAAGGCCCCGGGGCTCTCAGGGCTCAAGTAAAAATGAGAAAATTTAGATAAAAAAAAAGAAAATTTAATAAAAATTTCTCTTTGAGAGGCCCCGGGGCCTTCAGGGCTGAAGTAAAAATGGGAAAATTTAGATAAAAAAAAAGAAAATTTAATAAAAATTTCTCTTTGAGGGGCCCCGGGGCCCTTGGGGCTCAAGTAAGAACAAAATTTAATGAAAATTTCCCTTTGAAAGGCCCCGGGGCCCTCAGGGCTCAAGTAAAAACAAAATTTAATGAAAATTTCTCTTTGAGAGGCCCCGGGGCCCTTGGGGCTCAAGTAAAAACAAAATTTAATGAAAATTTCCCTTTGAAAGGCCCCGGGGCCCTCAGGGCTCAAGTAAAAACAAAATTTAATGAAAATTTCTCTTTGAGAGGCCCCGGGGCCTTCAGGGTTCAAGTAAAAATGGGAAAATTTAGATAAAAAAAAAGAAAATTTAATAAAAATTTCTCTTTGAGAGGCCCCGGGGCCTTCAGGGTTCAAGTAAAAATGGGAAAATTTAGATAAAAAAAAAGAAAATTTAATAAAAATTTCCCTTTGAGAGGCCCCGGGGCCTTCAGGGCTCAAGTAAAAATGGGAAAATTTAGATAAAAAAAAAGAAAATTTAATAAAAATTTCTCTTTGAGAGGCCCCGGGGCCCTTGGGGCTCAAGTAAAAACAAAATTTAATGAAAATTTCCCTCTGAAAGGCCCCGGGGCCCTCAGGGCTCAAGTAAAAACAAAATTTAATGAAAATTTCTCTTTGAGAGGCCCCGGGGCCTTCAGGGTTCAAGTAAAAATGGGAAAATTTAGATAAAAAAAAAGAAAATTTAATAAAAATTTCCCTTTGAGAGGCCCCGGGGCCTTCAGGGCTCAAGTAAAAATGGGAAAATTTAGATAAAAAAAAAGAAAATTTAATAAAAATTTCTCTTTGAGGGGCCCCGGGGCCCTTGGGGCTCAAGTAAAAACAAAATTTAATGAAAATTTCCCTTTGAAAGGCCCCGGGGCCCTCAGGGCTCAAGTAAAAAGAAAATTTAATGAAAATTTCTCTTTGAGAGGCCCCGGGGCCTTCAGGGTTCAAGTAAAAACAAAATTTAATGAAAATTTCCCTCTGAAAGGCCCCGGGGCCCTCAGGGCTCAAGTAAAAACAAAATTTAATGAAAATTTCTCTTTGAGAGGCCCCGGGGCCTTCAAGGTTCAAGTAAAAATGGGAAAATTTAGATAAAAAAAAAAGAAAATTTAATAAAAATTTCTCTTTGAGAGGCCCCGGGGCCCTTGGGGCTCAAGTAAAAACAAAATTTAATGAAAATTTCCCTTTGAAAGGCCCCGGGGCCCTTGGGGTTCAGGGATATACGGTATTTTAAAAATATTTTTGTGTATGGAGGAGAGGGATATTTAAAGATGACCACCCCCCTCCAAGAAAAAAAAATTCAATATAAGGCCCCCTCTTCTAGTTCCGCCCCAGGCCCCCAACTTCCTCGGTACGCCTCTGCGCGCCATCTCCCCCCCTTTTTGAATTCCCCCATTTTTAAAGGAGAAAGGGAAGCCACCATCTTTGGAAGAGCCAGTTGGGCTTCGACGCGCCTTTAATTTACTGTATAATCGCGTTTTTTGTTAATAGTTTTTTTTATTTTGTGTTTATTTGTGTTCATCAGTGATTTAATTAGTGCTTTTGGATAATGGATTATTAATTTTAATGGTCGTCATCTTTCTTCCTCTTGGTCTCACACTGCGGAGTCGACTCAGAATTATTATTAATGGTATTTATATTTATTTTTAATCTCACTCTCTCTATTCCCTTGTAAAATTGTTTAACCTAAAATTTTCTACCATATAAATTAGTATTTGATAAAAATCCTATTTCTTATTTTTTTATTATAAAAATGTCTTATATCATTTTAATTAAAATAGATTTCTAAGAATATCCATTTTACATGGAACCAAGGTACTCTTGGAACTTGATTGTCACGTGCATAAGAGAATCAAATCATACAACAGCAAGCTTGTCATTTAGTTTGATATCAAAGTGACTTTAAACTCTACAATTTATAATTCATAGTATATTGAAAGGTATTTTTTAATTTTGTTTGTTTTTTGTTAGCCGGTTATAATAGGATAAAATTAATTCTACACCAAATATTTACTTTCTCATATAGAATATAAAGAGAAAGTATTGTAATCGTAAAAAAATTCGACTTCGAGATTTTGATGTTTCTCCACGTTTTTAGACCTCCCTGAGTCCAAAAAATCAATTTTTGGCATTATGTCTGTGTGTGTGTGTGTGTGTGTGTACACGATTGCTTAAAAACCAAAGTAGCCAGATCGATGAAATTCGGTATATATTCCTTAAACGAAAATTGTAGATTTCTATCAACTTTTGGAGCAAATGAAAGTACTACACTTTACCTAAAAAGTTTTTTCAAAAATTTTGTTAGGATTAGGAAGATGTAGGCAGCCAGCAAGTGATTAAAAACTATTTACTTATCGTCGACGTTTCGAAATCACATCGATCCCAACTTCCTATGGTGACCTATGGTCATCGAAAAATTTTATTTGGTGTTAATTAGGCAAAAGACAAACAATCTTTACAAGAATTTTTTTATAAAAACAAAACATTTACGATAAACTGTTAATGTTGCTTAGATAGATGCAATTTCTGTTCAAACTGAGGATGGTCTCGACCGAGACCGAAACGTCAGCTTAATGGGCCTTAAATAAATGAAACAAATACTAGCTGCTCTTCTTTATTCATCCTGTTTTCTCAATTGTTTATATTTACCCTTTTTTTTATATTTTAATATATTTCCCTATAGTTAGTTCTATTGTTTTGATCAGAGGTTATTCAAAGTCTACGTTTGAATTACATTTATAATTATAATCAGTGGAACAAAAATTGAGGTTTTGATGCTTATACACAACAGATTTGAGGTGACTTCACAAGAAAAACTCTATTCTATTTAAAAAAAAAAATACAATCATCTTTTCCAATTAATTAAATTTGCAGTGTTTGCTTGCATTCTAAGAGCTTTAATGTTTTGTAACATAAGAATTTGTGTTTTGGTTCTAAAAATTATCGTTTTAGGCCACTTAAGGCTGCTCTAATAGAGTCTCACGGTGGCTTAAACGTGCCTTGATTATAAGCCTACAAAGACTGAAGATGGACATAAATTTTGACCGAAACGACTCCTCTCGACATTTGGCATCGAAAGGCTTTCTACCATTTTCTTTTCTGATCCCCTACTTGCTCTTTAGCAATTTCTCTCCGGATTATAATTATAATTTGTTTAATTAGTCAATAAATTTTCATAAATACGTTTATTATATATATAAATTTTAATTATTAGGATAAGAATTACTTGTTTGTAATGTGAGCCAGGAAGCCAACCAATATTTCTCCAGTGAGGAATAATTTTATGACCAAGTATGTGATTTAAGACTTAAGATGAAAGAGGAGAGAGCCAGAGGGGTAACGTTATTGAACAACCCAAAATGGGGAGGGTGAATCTGAAGAAGCCTGTAAAACAATCAAGAAATTTTAGTACTTTATAAATACAAAAAATTACCTTCGGTAATCGAAAATTGTGTTCTGTGCTTGTCCCACCAGATTTTTTGTGTCGACATATATTTAGTTTTCGACAGTACGTTATAGTGAGGGACAATATTTAGTCCCACCCATGGCTTTTCTACATGTGATTATTTCATTGTTTTTATAAAAATATTATATATTTTTTAATGGAAACTTTCATGGTTCAAATCTAGAAAATCTCCAATAAAGATTTTCATTTTCTTTTATAAAAACAATGAAATAATCACAAGTAGAAAACGCATGGGTGGGATTTAATATTGTCCCTCACTGGTACATTTGAGGACAGATCATGTTGCGAAAACCACTTTTTTGGACTCAGGGGATCCCAAAACGTGTAAATAAATAAATAAATTTATTACGACCCGCTTAGAGGCCCCAGTCCTCGGTGGCTAGGTCCAACAAACACAATTCAAATTTAAATACAATAACAAATACAACAAAAGGAAAAAAAAATTAGAAATGTATGCCCATTAACAATCAACATGTTCATGCATTTCCATCGAGAGAAATAAAAAAAAAAAAATTTTAACAAAAATTTCGCGCAAACCACGAGACCAGGAAAACCTTAACAAGGATGGTATGACCTCTCTACCTGAACTATTCTCTGCGATCAAGAACTAAATAAAAATTTCACACAACTAGCACTAGTGTATATCCATTAAAATCTCGACATCGAATTTTTGACATGAAACCAACACACAACCATTTTGTTCTACTCATTAAAAAAGAATTATAGGAATTTTTGCAAATTTTTTAGCATGATTTAAGAGCTCGTTACCACCCTTTAAAGTTTAGGCCTACCCAAATACATTAAGGGATTAGTCTTAATAGTCTAGTATCCCGAAGTTAATGAAAATTTTACAGCTTATTTGGGGGTACTCTGGGATGTCTATCCTAAGAACTCGCCCTCGAGGAAAATGTGCTAACTTGGAAGGGGAGGGGATGCAAAAACCTCAAAAATGTTTAAATTTTTTCAGTTTTTTGCTTATATTTCGTAATATGATCATATTTTTTTCCCCATCTCTCAACAGAGATTAACTCCAATAACACGAGAGACGGAGGAGACATTGGCAATGTTTGAGAATTTTCACGGCAAGTTGGATTTGAACCCGAGTTGTATAGCAACTCTAGATTCGTAATCCGCAGCTTATCCGATTAGCCACGAGCCTCTCTAAAACAAAGACAAGAAAAAAAAACATTTAGTTAGCTTCAGTTCAATTTCGATTTTTTTTACGATTACATAAACTTTACCTACCCAACCTACGGCTTTTGGACAAAGTCAAAAATTATATTATTCTAAAAAATGAAATAAAAAATTTAATTCGAAGAGGAATAAATTGGACCACTCTCAAGTATTATATTTTGAAAATCCATTTAAGAAGATAAATATTTATACCAAGAGAGTGATTGACATCTGTCAAAAACATGAGTTTTTTTTTAAATAAATGAATGAATAATACAATTAGCCTAGTGACATCACAAATTATTCCTTGTCATCATATTGTATTGAATGTTTGAATAAAATGAAACTCATCATTACTATATTATTAAATATGTTGTATATATATATCAATGTTCCTATTATTCGACAATAAATTGTGGGAAAATTAGGCGCAAATATGTTTAAAAGGCGAATAAATCAATCGAGAACTTTTTTTTTTAAACACTCATAATTTTTCCCACACACATACACTCAGTCTTTTTCGGCAACTCAGGCCATATAAGACTTTAATGATACTCGTATTTTTATAAATATATATATATTTGGGGGTCCGGGCATATTTATTTAAGCCATTTGGTATCCAAATGGCATCCAAATCCTTGGTATAGAAGGCCAGCATGCTAGCAACTATACCAAGGCCCGAGGGCTAATCAAGAACTTGTAAATGAATTAAAAAATTTTTTATTAAAAGCTTTCAAGCGATCGAGCGACAAAACGGCCGCGTTTTAGCAGCTGGTGTCGAATGGCCCTTAAAGAGGAAGGGAGAGGACCATATTATTATATATATTATACGTATAGGTATGTAATAGAATAATCCAGTCTACGATGAGTTTGCGTTTATGATTAAGTAAAATAGCGCCCATCTGGAGTCGAACCAAGATCTCCACGCCTTCGCGTCCACCGTGGTTCTGATTCGACTCCAGAGGGTGCAATTTTGCCCAATCATAAATACAAAATCATCTCAGAAATTTGCATTTGTAAACAATTTATTATTTACCAGAACCTGAACTAGGAGGGGGGGGGAGCGAACGGACTTAAGAATTTTTTAATATTGGTAAGGACGGGGCGGCGAATTAAGCTTTGGCCCCTCCTAACAAATTTCCTAGTTCCGACTCTGACTATAGGGATTTAGGTCGGCAGCCTGATGTTGGAGAAATTAATTAAATATATATATTTATTTTCTCAATAAGTTGTCGAATTACTCGCCATTAAATTCATCAACCCTCTGAGAATGGCTTACCTTATAGTGATTAAAACTTGAAAAGGTCTAATCTCAGGATCTATGTCTAAATTATAAAAACATAAATAACATCCAGAAAATATATATTCTTTCTCCAAAATCATTCTGGCCTAAACACCTGCACAAATAACTTAGCGTTAATGTAGATAAAGTGGTTCTGTTTTTTTCCACTGTTTATTTAATAAAATGATATCAATTAAAATTAAATAAAATTGTCAGCAAGTTTTTTGCAAAGTACAAAAAAAAAACTAGAGAAAGTGGTATCAATATTCCTAAATAGAAGAAAAAATAGTGACCCTAATCATTGACATTTCTTTGCAAAAAAAAAAATTAGGTCTTGGTTAAACAGTGTTTAAAAAATACTAAAAAAAGTAAGTAAAAATAAATTTTTCATCAATAATAAATTAGTTGTGGGTTAAAAAGAAATTCATTTGTCTATGAAATTTTTTTATTCCTTTTACTGTCCTGGATGCGACCATCATTTCCATGAATTGAGTGAGGCGTGACTGTTAATTTGGTTCACTTTCATGCAACAAGTTCAATGTTCACTGATCGAGAAATATTGCACATGATTAAAAAAAACAACCTCAAGTTGGCATTAATAGGAATAAAAAAAAAAAAAGTAAAAAGAAGAAATATTTGTGAATAACTTTCTCTTAAATGGAATGATAAATCCATTTTTAAAAGATATTTAGCATGCGAGTATAAGTTTTCTCCGGTTAAATCGCGTTGGTTGTTGAGATTAACTTACGTTTCGACTCTCCTTTTGGAGGTTGGTTATTCTCAAGTAAGAGACCTGACAACAACTCACCCACCTGAGCAGTAAGCAGTTCAACACCTATCAATAATACTTCGACTTAGGGAGTAGGCTGATTAAAACCACACATATCGGATCTCACGGGCAAACACAAACCTTGGAGACTCCACCAAACACAAACACAATTACAAACAACAAACCTCCCTCTCGATCTAAGAGACAAACCCGAACATCTGAGGCATTCACCAACTAGAACAGAAACACTTCGACTAGGGGAGAAGGCCACTCCAAATCAAACAAAAACACGATTACACACTTCCTCTAGATCTCATAGACAAACCCACACCTCTGAGACATCTACTAAACAGACCTGGGATCCAATAAGACTGCGATCCATTTCTGGTCATTTTCTGAAAATCATGCATACTTTGATTTTTCTGAAAACAAACATCTAATCATTCAACAACTTTTCAGGCCTTTTCTGTCGTGGGATCTCCATGCCTACTATTTTTGATAGGTTGTGAAAATTCGAAAAATTTTGTTTTTCCTATTAATCATTAACCGCCTGAAAAGTTGTGGAATGAATAGTTGTTTGTTAGCAAAAATTTTCAAACCGTTCGATTTGGGATGGAATGCCCCATATATAAGCTTATGTATATAGATTTTTTCGGGCTAAGTCGTGTTGTTTGTTAAGATTTACTCAACGTTTCAGCTCTCCTTTCGGAGACATTTTCAAGAGTGAGATTAGGAAGTAATGGTGGAGGTGAGTTGTTTCCTGGATCGT
>JAKCPI010013363.1:0-17882 GCA_023213315.1 Euborellia annulipes | reverse complement strand
GGCAATGTAGTGTTAGGGATATATATAGGGGAAGGGAATCCCTGTTGGCTTCTCAAGCCTTGGAGTTTATATCGCCATGACAGAGCGTCTTGTCACTTTAGCATCAAGGCCTTTGGAATAATGGCACAAAAAAGAGAAAAAAGTTCATCCCCTCCCACCCACCCTCTACATCACCTTGTTCGTTATTCTATTGAAACTCACACCACCTGCTGCCAAAACTCTTCTTTTTTTATTTCTTTATCAATTTATTTTAATTATTTTCTAAATTTAACAATCGTCTTTTAAAAAAGATTTCATATATTGAAAAACTTTTTAAACCATCATCAGAGCTAAAATAGAGCAAATTTTGATTTAAAAAATTTGTATTTTAGTTACAAAGATGGTTCAAACACTGGATCTATAACGATAGCATTGGACTATAACAATAAACCACAAACGTTTTGATTTCAGTGTTTAAACCATCTTCAGAACTATAATATAGACACTGAAATTGCGACGTTAGAGCTGTCAAAGTTAAATCTCTAATATTTTGATTCCAGAGTTTGAGCTATCATCAGATGTAAATTTACATTTTAAAAAGACAATGTTCGTTAATAATGTATTTTACCTCTGATGATGGCTAAAGCACTGAAACGAAATATGGACTCTAAGAATAAACCGCTAACGTTTAGATTCCAGTATTTAAGACATCATCAGAGGTAAAATACACATTTTTTATGAAGATTGAATTTTTTTAAATCTGCATTTTTTTCTGATAATGGCTCAAACAGTGGAACGAAGTATGGACTCTAAAAATGAAACGCTAACGTATAGATTCCATTATGAAAGGTACGTTTTATGGAAATTGCATTTTTTTTTTAAATAAATATTTTACCACTGATGATGGCTCAAACACTGGGATCGCAGTAAAAACTGTTCCAATAAACCACTAAATTTTCGATTCCACTTTTTATAATTATTATCCGAGATAAAATATATTATTTATAAAGATAGCATCTATTAAACAAATCTCTATTTTACATCTGATGATGGTTCAAAAAAAGTTGAAAACTTCTTTTTATTTTTTCTTAATTTTATCATTTCTATTAAACCATATACTTATCCTATTTATTATAAGTGCCTTCGGCCTTCAATTTTAAAGTTTTAAATTTCCTTCTCTGACTCTTCTTCCTGCAACTCTAGACATTCAGAACAGGCACATACACACAGGGACAGTCAGTGAAGTCAGTGGCTAACGCTTTATATATTGTAATATTTTATTTAATTTATTCCCCTTAGTCGGATCTAGCTCCTAGTTTAGTTTCCTCAAATGGGATCACTAGCAGCTAGCGGTAATTAACGCTCTAAATTATTACACAAAAAATAAAATTAGCCCATCAAAATCCTTCAAGTGCTTTCATAGCCCATATTTGGCAATTAAAAATTAAAAGAATTAAATCTCACAAAAATTATTCTACAATTAATTATATAAATTAAATTTTATTTATTATACGAAACAATTAAATTATTTTGTTACTCGACAAGAATGAATTGAAACGTCACCATTTAATGAAACAATACTTTCTTTTTCTTCTAAAAAATATCTTTTGAATATCGTATTTATTACGCTCTATTGAGACACTTTGTGCCGTCATACACCTTTTATATAATCTAAGAATTATTCTCTCTTGATAAGCCGTTCGTTATTCACCTGCCAAATCTCTTCTTTTTTTTTTTTTTTTGAACAATTATTTCTCTTTCTTTCTTTTCATTGAATGCTTTTTTTTTTTTGCTTTCTTTCTTTCATCTGTCAAATTCACTCAGATATAATTTTTTTTTTTTTTTTTTATTCTTTTGCTTTTATTCAATTTTTTTTTTTTCACCGATATTTTTTAATTCGTTACTTTAGACATCAATTAAAAAAAAAAAAGAGGGATGAATATTAAATATAGAGGAGAAGGTCCAAATTTCGGCTACTGTTTACTTTTTGTGTTATAACTTTTGTTAGAATGAATATTATTAACTCTAACCATGATAAAATTGTACATTCAAAGGTTTTCTTTCGATAAACTATTTAAAAAAGCTTTAAAATACCTTTAATTTAATTTTTTTTTATCACTTAAAAAAATATTCAAAATCACAAATTTTTGAGATGTGGTCTAAATTTGGGCTAGGCCAAAATAAACTAGAATAAAACAATAAAATATGTACAAATATTTAACTCAAGATCAAGGGCGGATCCAGAGGTTTTTCTCGGAAGGGGGGGTAATCTGGTGTGACTGGTCGCACAACACACAATTTTTTCTTAATTTCGGTAATTTAAAGGCGCATTCTATACTTGTTTGCCAGAATATAAATACAAATTAATTTTGAAGTATTAATTTTTAAAATTTTACATTAAAAATACATTTTTTTTAGTAAAAAAGTATTTTTTCAAATTTCGGGGGGGGGGTAATTACCTCCTTTACCCCCCCCTTTGTATCCGCCCTTGCTCAAGATGTATTTATTATATTCAGATAATTGTATATATAATGAGCAAGTGCCTCTTTGTATGGGGTGCCAGTAATGAGTCAAGACCTTACGGCTTTACGTCCTTTGTTTGTTTTTTTCATAGTAGCCCGAATTTAGACCTTCACTATGGCGTCGGTTTGAGGATAATAAAAAATTCTACAGTCGGTTGAGAGCTTGGAATTATATCGATTATGGTACCTTAGGGTATCTTTAACCCAACTATTTATGGATAATAATATATTCAAAGTTTTAGACTATTCAGTAAATTAAAAAATGCATACCTGCACAAGTTTTCAATTGTCGAAAATCGAAAAAATTACCACCACTCAAACAACTGTCACTGAATTGCGCAGCTTCTTCAACCATGCAATGGGCGATCCCTGAGAAGCTGTTTCATACTATCACGGCTACATTGCAGCATCTCCTTACACTGATTACAGTACTAGCCAGAATTTGGACCCTAGCCGAAATTTGGACCTTCTCCTCTAAATAAACCACCATCCATGATTTTTATTTTTAAGTGCAACTTTCTATATTTAGAGAGTATAAAAATAAAATTTTTTATTTTATATTTCAATAATCCATTTCCTTTTTTTCTTTATCATGTTTATTTATTGATAAAGTAAAAAATCAAAAAAAAGTTGACCTAATTCAGAGAGAAGTTTCGCTTCTTAATATAATTGAGAACTGAACCTAGGTATATTCCTTAGCTACGTAAACTTTCTATTCATTTAAAAGCAGAAAAATTGAATATATAAAATTTAATATGAATTTAAGATGGGTGGCCCCAAAAACAAACATCTGTTGAACGTTTTAAAATAATGAAATAAAATTGGGCAGGATTCGTTTGTAATTCATAACTGTTTATTATTCAATCAATATATTTTTACATTAATATAAATAGCAACCATGTTTATTATATACAGACATGTATATATCTAATACTCCCCCCTCAATTTTATTTCTCTTGCAGCAGAACAAATAAAAACTATAGAAAATTCAACATTTTTCTTAATTCAGTAAACTTCTGTAAATTCAATGATTTAGTTAATATATCTGAGATATTTTGATTTGTAGGTATATACTTGATGTCCAGTATTCCTTTCAAAACCAAATCCTTTATAAAATGATAACGTGTATCTATATGTTTAGATCTCTTACTATTTTCATAACTCCTAGTTAATTGAATTGAACTCTGATTATCCATAAATAGAATCGCATTTCCACCTTCTATTTTTTCCATGTCTGTCGTTACTCCTATTAATGAAATTAAGTCTGAAGCTGCTGTAGATGCGGCAATGTATTCCGCTTCTGTTGTTGAAAGGGCAATACAATTTTGTTTTCTTGCAAACCAATGTACCGGATTGCCTTTATAAAAAACAATACATCCACTCATACTTTTCCTATTATTGACAATACATCCTTTTGGAGGTTTAATGTAAATATCCTTTTTCAAAATTCCATTTAGAAACGCTGTTGTGACATCGAGTTGTCGAATCTCCCAATTCCGTTCATTAGCCAAAGAAATTAACATCCTTATTGAGGATAGCTTTGCCACTGGTGCATATAAATCAGAACTTGATTTCTCCTGAAATCCCCTTGCTACAAGTCTCGCCTTTTTTAATCCATTATTTTTCGTTTTAAAAATCCACTTCGTATCAATTACCTCTTCATTCTCTGGTAAATCTGATTCTTCCCACGTTTCCATTTCTTCTAAAGAATTCAATTCCTTATTAATAGCATTTTTCCATTCAGGATCTTCCTCTGCTTCTTCATATCTTGACGGATCATTAACTCCACTCAAAAAACAATAGATTGAATATAATTCAAAATCTTTATACTTATCTGGAATTTTTATTTTTCTTTTACTTCTTATTTCACTTGTCCTATCATTTTCATCTTCATTTAAACTACTTGGTTCATCTTCTTCATGTACATCTCTCTTATTTTCATTTTCTTCTATATTTTCTTCATTTCTTTCATTTCTCTTAACTTTTTCTACAAAAAGAATTCTCATCAAATCTAACATCTCTACTTGTTATTATTTTTTCCTCTTTCGGATTCCATAATCTATAGCCATTATCACAATATCCTACCATTCTTGTTTCTATTGCTCTTTGTCCTAATTTATTATATTTCGGCAAAATTATAGCCCAAGATTTACAACCAAAAACTCGAATTTTATTTAGATCTAATCGACCAAACCAAATTTTCGCTGGAATATTATTATTCAAAGCTGTTGTTGGTGATCTATTTAGTTGAAATGCAGCACACCTAACTGCTTCACCCCAGAGTTTTTTAGGCAAATCTGTTTCTAAAAACATACATCTCGCTTTATTTAAAAGTGTTCTATTTAGCCTCTCAGCTACTCCATTTTGCTGCGGAGTGTAACTCATTGTATATTGTAAAACAATTCCTGAATTTGAGCAAAAATTTTTAAAATCACTTAGAAATAAATTCTCCTCCATTATCACATCTAATTCTACTAACTTTATTATTAAATTCCGATTCGATTTGTTTAATATAAATTCTTAAATTATTTTCAGCTTCATTCTTATTTTTTAATAAATAAACTTTCGTAAAATGTGAAAAATCATCAGTAATGGTTTGAAAATATTTTTTCCCCATTAATTGTTTCAGGACTTATAGGCCCACAAATATCTGTGTGTAAAAGTTGTCCTATTCTTCTAGATTTTCTAAAATTTATTGTTTTAAATGGTAATCTCGTAAATTTTCCTTTCATACAAGTTTCACAATTCCTATTACTATAGGGTAATCCTAATAATTTTAATCCGTGTCTATTCAAATGACCCATTCTTCGATGCCATAATTCATTATTTTCAGAAATAAATGATTTTTCGACTTTTCCGTACTTAAATTTAAAAAATATAAATTTCCTTCACTTTCGCATTTAATAGAAATTTTATCTCCTAATATTTTAACTTCCTCTTCAGAAAAAATTAATTTCTTTCTAGTATTTATTAACTTACTCACTGAGAGTAGATTATGAAACAAATTTGGTACTATCAATGCTTCTAATTTTATTACAGTATCATTATAATATAATTTTAACGTACCTTTTTTCTTTGAAATCAATTTTTCACCATTTGCAATTTTAATATTAATTTCATCTTTAAAATTTTCAATATTATACATATATTTTTCAACATATTCATTTACCATGTGCTCCGTAGCTCCAGAATCAACTATAAAACTTATTGTTGATCTATTCGAAATTTGAGAATTAAGAGCAACAAATGAAACTTCCTTCGATTGTTGACCCGCATTCTCCGAAGAATGAACTTGATTGTTCCTAAAATTATTATTTCTTTCTCTATTTCTATAATTATCTCTATCTGAAAATTTGTTAAAATTATTGTTATTATTATTATAAAAACGATATTTTGGACAATACTTAGAGATATGACCCTTTTCTTTGCATCTATAACAAAAAATATTGTTTCCCACCTTTTTTAACTTGAAATGAGGTTTCATTCTCTTTTATTTTATTTGTTTCATTAAATTTCAGTTCCGCATCCAATAATCTCGCCTTAACAAATTCCAAAGTTACTCCAGACGTTAGAGTTTCGATAGCTGTTATCACGGTTTCGTACTTTTCTGGTATGGTTAATAATAAATGACATACTTTGTCACTTTCATCTAATTTTGAACCTGTATTCTCTAGATCCCTTATCAACATATCAAATTTTCTAAAATGTTCTTCCATTTTTTCATTAATATCCAACTTTAGAGTCAGCAATTTCTTCCTTATATATAACTTCGATAGAGTACTTTTCCTCTCAAAAATGTTCTGTAAAGCCATAATCATTTCTTTCGCTGTTTTCGAATCTCTTATATATTCAATGTATTTATCTGAAACTCCTTGTGTTATTACCGATTTCGCTCTTGAATCCTTTTTCTTATTTTCTGTTCTATTAATATCAAATCCTTCTTCTAATACTTCTTTTATATCTTTTTCTTCCAAAATTGTTTTGATTCTGAAAAGCCAAACTGAAAAATTCTCCCCCGAAAAAATTGGTAAATTGATTACTACATTATTCATTTTCGACATTATTCAATACTTTTACTATTTCTTGATTACTGGATGTCTCTCTGTATCTCTGTGTGCCCATAACCTTTTAAAATAATGAAATAAAATTGGGCAGGATTCGTTTGTAATTCATAACTGTTTATTATTCAATCAATATATTTTTACATTAATATAAATAGCAACCATGTTTATTATATACAGACATGTATATATCTAATAGAACGTCCCCTGTATTTATAAAAACCTAAATGGCATCGAAAAAGTAAATTTTAACCTCCTCATAAAATTTCTAAAATATTAAAAAAGTCCATGAAAATTCGTTAACTAGTTGCTGAGTTGCAGTGTTTTTAAAAATTTAAAGATTATCTCTTTGTTAGATATTATAGCTAGGCTGATTAATTATTTTAAGAATTATAATTCCTTTAATTTTTAATTCTAATATCACAGCAACTCTGCAACTAGTTAACGAAATTTCATGGGCTTGTTTTTTTTTTTTTATCTTTAGCAGATTTTAAGGGTTGAAATTAAAAATTGAATATAATTCAATTATTAATTAGCCAGTATCTTTAATTATAGAATTATAATTGTGAGATTTAATTCTTAATTCATAAACTACTTAACGGATTTTTATGGGTTTTTTCCCCTACTTTTTTAGAGTAATTTTTCTAGGAGCTCCATATTTTTAATTACCTTTTTCCTTTATTAAATTTTTCAGGGGGAGGGGGAAGTTCTCCTCTACCACTTGACCCAGAGCATCTTTTTTTAATTTCCATTTTTTGAAAACCATCTCTTTGTTAGATAACATAATTTTGTTTCTTTTTTAGAAGACATAATAATAATAAATGTAAATTGAAGTGAATTTTTCCCTAGCCATTTTGTCTAATATCTTTTGACATATTCAACAAAAAAAAAAGGATTTGAATCTTAAAGGGCCTTTATCTAAACTAAACATAAAAACCCCGTTAAATTGACATTATGCTCTCTCTCTCTCTCTCTCTATGCCAATTGCTCTGCTATTAACTCGCCTCTTTTCTCTTCTTCTTCTTCTTCGGTGAAGAGATATTAATAAAAGATAAGCGAAGAGAGAGATGAAAATAACTAGCCTTAGCGATATGTATCTATTGCTGTTTGCTTGCTGCATTTATAAATTTCAAAAACGATTTAATTTTTTTTTTTTTTCTAAAAAAGAGAATATTGTATAAATTTATAACGATTGTTTTATGAAGACATGAGAAATTTAATGGATAATAAATTGTAAGAAAAAAAAAAATCTGATAAAATTTTGTTTTTCCTTTTTTTATTTGACAATAGCGAGGAAAAATTGATTGTTTGCAATTTGAGAGAAAAGATTAAAAAAAAAAAACCCATAAAATTTCTTCAACTAGTTTTAGAATTAATTAAATCTCACAATTTTTATCTAATAATTAATTATATTTTTATTAATTTCTCATTTTATTCTATTAATTAGAAAAATTGCAATTAATTCATAATTATTGTAAAATATTATTTGTGAGATCTAATTCTATTTTAATTCGTAAGAATTAGTTAACGGATTTTGATGGGGTGTTTTTTTTTTCCCTCAATATTTTCCGTATTTTTTTTTTTAGTGTTTTCTATCAACCATTCTCAGAATAATAATTGTGTAATTTAATCATTTTTTAATAAATTTTGAACTAGTTTTGACTAGTTTTAGAAAACAAATCTAATAAATTTTAATTCACTTTAAAATCTATTTGCGAATTGTCTGTCAGTTTATAGAGTTTAGGAAAAATACTCAAGTCTCAGAATTTTACCTATTCGAATAGCATCGAGTTCTATTCCTCTCATTATGAAAAATTGTAGCCATTTAATTATAATAATTAAATTTCTTAAATGAAAAAAAAAAAAATTATTTTTTTAGTAAGAGTATATAGATATTTAATTATAAAATACATAAAACAAATGAATATTATTTTATGTTGTAACAAACCAGAGCGCCGAGGGCTGGCTGTGCAACCAGTGAAACTTTAAAGATGAGTTTATATTCTAGTTGACTTTAAAACGTAAAGTTATTTTAAATCATCATCATAATGGTGGATGTGTCTGGGATGAGTGAATCTTCTTCCTGCTTCTTTTTACATTTCAAGTATTAACTTGCTTGGCCTTTGAAAAAAAATCTCAATCCTCAAAAAAAAAATAATTTTACTCTCCATTAGCTCGCAAATATTTTTCTTTTTTTCTTTGAAAAGTCTTATTATGAAACATTTGCTTTTTTTCAAAGAATATTTTCTGATCTCCTCTAATGGAGAGAGATTTTGCTTCCCATGTTTATTTTCTTTCTGCAATTTACTTTAAAAATTAAAGTTAAAAATAAAAACCCCCTCAAAAATCCTTCAACTAGTTTCAGAATAAAAATTGAAATTGAATTAAATCTCACTATTGATTTTCCTTAATTTTTACGATTAACAGAATCGATATGTACAGTAGTAGAAAGAATAAACGGTATAAACGGTATAAAATCACAGTAGCTATGTTTGTTCGCTTTTTTTTTTTTATTTTACCCAAAATATATCTGCTTCGCTTTTTTCTTTTATTATTGATATTAGAGGTAGAGAACTATATATATATTTTTTTTAATATAGCGAAACAGCATAATTTAAAATTCTTTTGATTGCTCGTCCGGCTTGAAATTAGTGATGAGACTCCATCGGGTTATAAATGTGTGAAAAATAATTTATTACGCCTATATGTTGAAGCGTAAGAAAAGCGACGAATTTTTTTTTGTTTTAGATCTGTTGTTATGGAATTCTAATTTGTGTATTCCGATATTCCGTATAACTCTCCTTTCAATAACCATTATACGTGCCGAGTGCTACAATTATATAATTCGAAATCGCTCTGTATATACATACTTAGTGGCTTTTAATAGTATTATTAATTTAATCTTAGTTCAAATAGCATTTGCTAATAACCCTTTTTAGTTAGATTAAAAGTAAAATATTAAGGTACTCAATGCAATCAATATAGAGCCTTGTTAAGTGATTACTGTGTAAAGATTAATGAGCAAGAGGGATTTTTATTTTATATATCATTGAAGGTTATTGAAATAATTAAAGAATTATTAAAATAAGACATAAATAAATTGAATAGATAGCTGAAAAAAATTTTCAAATCGGTTAACTATATTCTGAGAATCATTTTTTTTTTTTTTTTTTTTTTTTTGAAAACCAAAGTTAAGATACATAAGATCTTGTTTCCGGTGGTTGAATGACCGTTTGAGAGAATAAAAAGATGTGTTTTCACATGTTTTTGAAAATTATTATTATTTCTGTTTTAGGCCTACTCCCCATTTCAAAATGGATAAATATACTTAAATGGGTTCCCCTCCAAAAATAAGCCCCTTACCGACATAAAAAATCATTGAAAAAAATTCCCATAAAAATTCGTTAAGTAGTTTTAGAGTTAATAAAAAAAAATTAAAAGATCTAATTATTATTCATATAATTAAATGACAAAAAATAAAATTTATTTCTTTTAATGATTGAGAGATTTAATTGGATTAATTATTATTATAAATTTCTTACATCTCTCTTTAATGGATTAACTCGAAAACTACTTGACGGATTTTCATGGGGTTATTTTTTATTTTATTTTTATTTTTTTTTAAATAGAAAATTGAATGCTTTATTATATTTTATTTTAAAAGATCGGATTACGAATTTGATATTTTTATGAAACCCAGAAATCTTTGAAATTTTTTATTTTTAGAACTTTTTCGGTATCTGAGGCTATTTAAATTAAATGGTAACCAATAATATTTAAGAAAATTTTTTAAAGATCTTATTTCTAGCACCTGAAGCGAGACCTATACCTCTGTGCTATCTTTATAAAATTGCTTAAACTAAATTTTTTTCTAGATTTTTTTAAAGTTTTGTTTCATATAGTGAATTAAAAAGTTAAATACAAAATAGTTTTAGTCATGTGACTGACTCTCATTTATCCTTTTTATTTAACTTTCCAGATATCAAAATTCATTCAATTCTTAGAATTTAATATGAAATTTCATAACAGTTGAAATAATTATTATTTTTTTTTTTTAAATTTCCGTCAACGGGAAATATGAATTTTATTTATTATTCTTGGATTTCCCTTGGGGGTATTTATTTATTTATTTTCATAAATTTCTCTCTCTCTAATAAATAATTCCCTCTCACCACTAAAAAAAAAAAATAATAATAAATTCTATGTATGCATTAAGTCAAGTGTAAAATTAAATGGGGCTTTTATTAATTAAATTAATTTTACAATTTCATATAAATATTTAACCTCCTAAAATTGATATTTTATTATAATAATTTTCATATTTATATTATTATATTATAATAAGTTTTTATGATTTGTTAGAAAAAAAAAATATCTGAATTAATCAATTTGCTTTTGTAATATAAATTCTGTTTAATTTACAGGAATATTTCAATTGAAGCAGGTAAAAAAAAATCTTGGATAAATAATTGAAATTTGACCCTCTCAATTTATGTTCAAGTCCCGAAAATAAAAAAAAAATATGGTGTGACTAGCTGCACACAACTTTCCTCAATTAAAAGTTGAGATCTGTGCTTATCACACCAGATTTTTTGTCTTGACATACATTTATTTAGTTTCCCGCTGTACGGAACATTAGAAGTTAAGATATAATATATTTTGTTACCTTTTTTCTCAATTCTTTCAAGAGTAAAGTGTGCTTCAAATAATTTTGACAATAAAATGAGATATACATTTTAAAGAGCATGTAAAAAATAATTGATTTATCAATTTTAATCAAAATCGTTAAAGAGAAATCTGAGAAAATCGAAAAAAACTGAAAAAGTACATCAGTAAAGCACTAGTATCATTTGGCTGATTTAATTTAAAAATTCAGTATAGCATGCTAAGCGGATATATTAACTTAAATATAAAATTTCAATCTGATAGCTCTTTTATAATTGGTTTAAAAAATTCATTTTTTTATTTTCTCATAAATACTTGGCGGTAAATTTAAAATTTTTTATAATTAAATCTATTCTAGGAAATCTGAAATATTCACGGCCTATTTACGACTTAATTGATTTTCATTAATGATCCCTGGGACTTAAATATTTACCTTGAATCAATTATTAATTACTCTTTGGCCCATAGGGACCTCAAAACGTGTATTTCCATAAAAAAATTTTTTTATTTGTTCCGATATTTTCTATATATTAACATATATAGGTAAGAGAAATTCCAATTCCAGTTTTTATTTACTTAGAGAGCATCATTACCCTCTGGCGGTATTTTTTTTCTCTCTATATATATACCTGAACGTTATTAGAGTAAACTTAATTAAAAAAAAGAAAAGAAAGTGTTAGAAAAAAAAAAAACAAGAAAGAACAACAAAAATATTTCTTTTAACGTAATATAATTAATTTAATAGCAAACAAACCAGGAATAGAGTGAGTGAGAAAATAAAATTATTTCCCAATAACTTTTTGGATTTAATAAAAAAATGAAGACATCTTCAAAGTTAATAAAAAAAAAGATTTCTTTATTTATTATCTATATGTGTTAATATATATAAAGAAAGTATTGCATTTATATTGATTTTAAGGAAATACACGTTTTGAGGCCGAAAAAGGTTAGGTAAAATTAATTAAAATTAATGAAAAACACTACACTGTAAAAAAAATTATTAATTTTCAATCTTTTTTCATATACTGTTGTGCTTGAATTTTAATATACCCAGTTGGTGAAATCAAATTATTAAGTAAAAAAAAAATGAGAATCAAATTTAAGTAGCTTAAAAAAGTATGATATTCTTAACAAAGTAGGTAGTCGAGATGGTAAAGGCGTCGCGACGCGTCGTACAAATTCATATATATAAGGGAAGAAACCAATCTCAAGTTCAAATCCCCCGAGAGACCATTTTTTTTAAATTAGTGTATGAAATTTTCATATGAAACTTTTAATAAATTGGTTTATCAAAGTTTTTTTTAAATGCTTTTATTTAACTTACTCTTTCAAGGTCACCAACTTTTAGTCTGTGTTTAGGACACTTCCTGATAAGGTAGAGGTGTGAAATTTGATATTTAAGGGTCATTTTTGATGACGCAAATTTTCAGTCGGTTTTTATCAAAATAGACCAAACTAATGTGGTACTTTATTTGAAACTTCACGCGAATAAATCTAATTTCAAAAGACTTCCCGATGAGCTAGAGTTGTGAAATTTAATACTTAAGGGTCATTTTTAATGCCGAAAATTGTCAGTAGCTTTTTACCAAAATAGTCCAAACTAATATAGTTACTTTATTTGATACCCCACGCTTCGTGTTTTCCTTTTTTTTAATACTCTATCTAACAGAGTTCATATACTAATTTATGAATATCCCTTGAAAATTTTTAACATTTTAAATTATTAAAAAAAATATATATAATAACAATACATCAGTAAAGTACTAGTAATCTTTAGCCGATTTTATTGAAATTTCTCAAGACGCCTACGAAATGGGCACAAAGTATAAAATTTGAGAGTTTATTCATTTTAGAGTAGTTGTTGAAATTTCACTATAAATTCATTAAATTTATTGTGAAATAATCTCAAATTATCTGAAATCCAATTCTTGTTAAAATTTGTAAATATTTCTATAAATTTTAATTAAAGAGATTTTACTGCTTTTAAATTCCTTAAAATTACTATTAAATTGAGTTGATTTCTTTTTAACTTGAATTCAATTTCATTTCACAATAAATTCAACTGAAATTTCAAAAAATATGTCTTTAATGAATATCTCAAGAACGAAAAAAGCTACGAGGTTGAAATTTTAGATTTAAGTTAGGCACCCCACTGGGGCGTGACACGAAGCTTTTGAACAAAATCAGCCAAAAAGTACTACTACTTTACTGGTGTACTTTTTTAGTTTTTCTCGATTTCTTGAAAATTTGGTTTAAGGATTTTGATTAAAATTCAAAAATCAATTATTTTTTAGATGCTCTTTAAAATATATATTCTCATTTTGTCCTTGAAACCTTATGAAGCACACTTTACTCTTGTACTTCATAGGAAAGCCATGGTAACAAAATATAAATACCTTGAATTCTAATATAACAGCGGAAACACACAAAATCTGGTGTGACAAGCACAGAACATAACCAAAGGTAAGTTGTCACACCATCTTGAATTCTAATATATACAAAAATGTGTCAACCGATCACAGGAATTTTCAGTTTATAGGATTTAGGTCGGCATTGCGGATACTGTGCGGATGTGAATGAAAACGCGGTCGGCAAATTCCCTTGGGACTTTGGTTTAGGCAAGAGAGAGGGTCTAGGAGGGTGGGGGGATAAATACATTGATGGAGATTCAAAAGCCAACTCTCTTACCTGGAATATATATTACTTACTCTCTCTGTATATACATACAAACGAAGAGATATTTAGAGACAACAACAACAACAACAGCAACAACATATATCTCCTTTTCTCTCTCTGTGGAAATATTAACCATCCTTGCTTTAGCATTTTAATGAGAACATAGATAAATACTTATGATGCAAAAATTCTTTTAAATGAGTTAAATTTAATATTATCAAAAGACTTGATATGGGATTGTCCACATACTACGTAATGCATTAGGGGGTGGGTCTGGACAAACGATACTAATTGTGACATGGGGTTTCTCTAAGTGTGACATAACAAATCAAAGTTGAATTTAAAAAATTAAAAAAAAAAAAATGGTAAAATGATATGAATTTTGTATAAGAAATTTTTTTCGGGACCGGGATGTAGTTCTATGATGTCACATAATATTTGTAGGGGATTTGTTTTTATGTGACTAACTGTGACATGGGGAAAATTGTCAAAAAAGGGCGTTACGTAATATTTGGACGACTCCTATGGTATTTTTGAATTGTTTTGTATTTAATACACATACGGTGGATTGCACAGAACATATTTAGAGATCCGTTATATTCAAGTCTATCAAGTCTTTAAACTATAAAAATCTTTAACTTAGTTGTTTAATTTTTCAAGGGATATTCATAAACAAGTGTAGGAAGTCTTTTACATAAACAGTTTATGAATTATACTTAACGAGTATATGAAAAAGTTCATATACCAAAAATGAACTTTCATAAACTAATTTATTAAAAGTTTCATAAACCGGTTTATGAAAAATTTCATATACTATTTAACAAAAAAAAAAAAAAAAACCGCCTTTTGAGAGGTTTGAACTCGAGCTCTTTGTTTACTTCCCCTTCACTTGTATGACGCTTTAACCGTCTCGACATTGTTAATATCATACTTTTTAAGCTACTTAAATTTAATTCATTTTTTTTTTAACTTAATAAACAAGTATATGAACTTGACTTCACATACTGGGTATATTAAAATTAAAGCACGAAACTATATGAAAAACAATTGAAAAAATATATTTTATTTTTTTACAGACTATTGAATTAATTTAATGTCGATATCATGAGAGACAGCTGAATAGAAAAATTAGTGATTTCTTTATTTTTAAATACATATTAAACGATATTATTATATATTATAGACTAAGTGAGGTTATGTTATAACTTATAAATACTAAAATAAATGAAATTAGCAACAAATTCTATGGTTTGTATGAAATTATCAATCATATTCGTTTGTGTATCTGTTAAAATAGGATAGTAAAGGCCCATCGCAGGCGGGTAGAGCAGCTAGTACTAATAACTATGTATAGACAAATAGAGAGAGAGAGAGAGAGGGTATATTATTTCACGGATATTTGAATTTTGAATTTCACGGACATGTGGATTTAACGGACACTGACCTCTCTACTTATAATTAATTATCCTATAACTATTTCTCATTTAATTTGATATCTTACCACATAAATAATTCATTTGTCCCTCTCGTTTTAGTAGCATCTATTTAATGTGCATAACTAGTAATAATAATAGTCCAATTAATGAAATGTGTTTCTAATCATTCACTTGAACGTACGAACTAGAGATAGAGAGCAAACTATTTTTTTATTTTTCTTTGATGAGAGCAGAGCCTCCTAGATCAATGCAAAAGAAGTTAACATCGCTAGATTTTCTCTTGTATCACACAAATAATAGTAAATAAAAAAAAAAATTTTAACAATTATATAAATTCAATTATTAAATAATTGTTAAAAATAAAAAGGAACAACAATTATTGAATTAAAAATGAATTTTAATTCATTGTTGTTTCTTTTTAATTTTAATAATTATTTATTTATTTAATAATTTAATTTATATAATTATTAAAATTATTAATAAATTCTTTTTTTTTGTTTTAGAAATTTAATTCTTTTAATAATAAATAAATTTCATCATTTTAATTTTATATTATTATGCATGAGGCATTTTCTTTTGAGCTCTTGATCTAAAATATATATTTATATTGTATTATATTTGTTTATGTATATACAATTGCAGAGTGTCCGTCTATCTGTCAGTATATATTTGACCATTTTTTGAAATTTAGGAATTGTGAAATTAAATTTATAAAAATTTAAATAATAATAATAATTATAAATTAATTTTACTAATTAAATTTAATAAATTAAAATAATAAAATATTATTATATAATTAATGTTTTTCTTTTCTTTTCTTTTCCTAGGAATATATAGATAGATATTTATAAAATACATAAAACAAAAAAAATATTATTTTAACAAAAACAGTATAATAATAATTTTTTAAAGTGAAACTTTTATTAAATCGCCTCAAATTTTTTCGCCTATCTATCAGCATGTCGCGTTACAAGCCGTGACGTCACCGGCGACTCACACCAGGTTTCCTTAGTACGCTACTGTCGCTTTATTTTTTTATATATTTTTCATATATCTATATCTTCTATACTTTATTATATAAAAGGCAAAGTCTGTCTGTTTGCTTTTTTAATGTTGATCGTGATTAAAAAATGGCGAGGGCTCGTCACGTGGCAGCTTTTTATACAATTTAAGATAAAAAAAAATTTAATTTTTTTAATGTTCACATTGAATTTCAATAAAAATGACAAATTTGAATTTTTTCATACAAATTTCAATTTGTTTAAAGGACATTTTGGACAACTCATTCACCCCCACCCCCTCCCCTTCAACTGATCAATTTTCACGTGTTCCCACCTAATATAGATTGGTTTTAATTAAATTAATTCATTTCATCGATTTTATTACACACAAAGAGAGAGAAAATAATTACAATTTTTTTTTTTTTTAATTAGATACATATACATATGTGCATAGCTATATATTTAATTAATAACATTTTATTTGATGGGGGGGGGGTGGTTGGCAATGTCCTCCTCCCCTTATTATATGCAAATTTAAAATAAAATAAAAATTATAATCAAAATGTTATTGCACAAAAAAAAATCACATAGAGTATTAAATTTCGTCACCATCTTCAACAAAATATTCACCACAAAGAGTATCAGTAGAGTGTGGACTGCTGAAGGGTGGTAAATAAGGGAGAGTTATCTGCTTCGCAAATTTAAAAAAAAAAATAATAATTTAAGAAATATTATATTAAAAAAAAAATAAAAAGTCATTAAAATTATCACTTATTAATATTTTTTATTTTTTTAATCTTCCAAACCCAGGCCTTGACAATTATGCCATTTCGGCCAGCCTACCACTAAAAATAGCCAAAACCCATAAATACACCAAAATAAACAACAAAAAACAAACAAATAGGCAAGAGATAAAACTAAACAACAACAATAACCAAATAAATAATAAATAATAAATAAATAAATAAATAACAATAAATAAATAAATAACAACAATAAATAAATAAATAACAATAAATAAATAACAACAAATGAAAAACAAATATCATTAATAAATAAATAAACAATAACAATAAAAAATAAATAGCAACAATAAATAAATTAATAATAACAATAGAAAATAAATATCAACAATAATTAAATAAATAATAACAATAATAAATATTAAATAAATAAGCAAACTATAACAACAAACTAAAGTCTAAGACAAATAAGAAGTCTAAGTAATAAATAAATAAATAGATAAATAAACAACAACAATCACAATAACTACAACCATAAATAAATAAATTAACAGATAAATTAAGTCAATAAGTATCACAGACGAAGCTTATTTCTCATGAGAAAGTGGAACATTGCCTTATAGACTGCCACATCCTCACTAGCCAACAAATGCGTGACGTTCCATGGCTGCGACCCTAGCTCACACCTAAGAATATCCTCCAGCTCCCTTCTAAACCTCATATCGACACAACTAAACAAAATATGATTGAGACAAGCCCATGACACACCATCACACGAACACTCCCCCTGTCTCTCACA
>JAKCPI010013362.1:0-21698 GCA_023213315.1 Euborellia annulipes | reverse complement strand
ACCAAACCCGAGGGCCTTTATTTATTTCCTAGAATACACAAGAATTGTTTCAAAATTTGTGGTGTAGTGGAAAATAGTTTCCATGTAAAAAATAGCATCCTAAAAAGACAATTGAGTCAATGAGACCAGCATCAAATAAAGCCTGCCATTTGTGATCCTTCTAAATTGTAAGATGGATAGACCTATATTGTACCTAGGAAAAAGCAGACCATTCTCACTCAGCTGAAAATTGATCATTATATTAACCACAGATATTTAATTAAGAACCAAGATCCTCTAAGGTGTTCAGCATATGATCTGTTGTTGTACAATTCAATTGTCCCCTGTAATGTGAGGAAAATTGGGCTAATAATCTGTCTTTAGATCTGTCTTCTCAGATGAAATGGTAGAACATAATATAATAAATTTTTTTTAAGGGATGCATTGCTTCTACGTCCCCAATTTAAAATAAAGTAGTGAGGTATTAGAATATGTACCACGAGGCACAAATAGATATGGCACTTGAGAGCGCAATAGTTAATAATACCAAATAATAATAAGGAAAGGGTTGACGTGCTTTGTAATATCTTTCCCTAAATATCGTATTGTTTGTAAATGTTTTAATCTCAAGCTTTTGTCCAAAATGTTTGAATTCGGAAAATAAAAAGAGGGTAAAAGAGATAGAGAAAGGGTCACATCTGTGCAGAGATTTCGTTCACATTATAACAATACTTCTCTAACAGATGCCTGATAGAAAACCATAGAACTGATATTTAGAAATCGCCAAGAACAGGTGCGAGGTTGCCGAGAGAATATGAGAAAAAAAGCGAGATCGACCGATTTTTTTTTCTTTCTTTTAATTATAAAAGATTGTTGGAATAAAAATTGTTGATGAGTATTGAAAATAAAAAACTTATTTGTTATTAATAATGAGGAAAAGTTTTTTTTTTTTTCATTGAGCATAGAGATTAAGAGAAGTAGAGAGAAAGAAGTAAAAGTAAGACGGTTAATTCAACATCTGCATCAGACTTCAAAAGTTGAATGGATGCATCGAGTGAATTGTATGTGAATATGGGAGGGGAGGAGGGAAGGTAATGAAAAGGAGATCAAATGCGTGTTAGGAGATGAGAGAAGAGGGATGGCAGGCTAAGTATGTCATGCCAAGTGTCATCGGTCACCATTCCTTCTTCTCTCTCGAACATTGCTCATAAATCTACCTAGGATTTTTTTTTTAAATAAAAATTGCACATTTATGGAAAGAAAAAAAAAATTTAAAGAGAAATCACTTAAAAGTTCTTTGTTAAGGAATCGGTCTTTTGTACACATCATAAAATTTGTATTTTTTTCTCTTCTTAGCTCACAAATGAATTATTAGTATTTGTTTTTTAAGGGCTGAAGATGAGGACGGAATGTGACAAAGCTTAGCCTTAATCCTGAGACCCTCTCCCACACTAAAAGGGTTATTTTATTTATTTTTTTTTTTGTTTAATTGATTTAAGCTATTTGGTATCCAAAAAATGCCTTAAATAAAATCATCGGACTGCCTGGGATCCGAACCAACGACCCTTGGTATAGAAGGCAAGCTTGCTACCAACTACACTAAGCCCGAGGGCTGACCGCGTATTATTACTACGTATTCCAATCCAGTGCCTGCTTGACATTTGTTTACATTCATAGAATACATCAATGCAAAGATTACATAGATATTTCTCTATACATTTCCTATGGGAGAAATCGTAACTTTAGGAATTAATAACTCAAAAAGTTATAGGAATTTCGGAACCAGTGTATTTTTCCTGGACTTTACATAACGTCCTTTATAAGACTGCGAAATTTTGTTTCAGGAAGTTGGTCAAACAGAGCTACAGACGGACAGACAGACAGACACTCCGCTTTTATATATATAGATTTGATACTCTGATCGGGGCCGTTCCTCATTGTCATGCATTTTTTGCTTTTATTTTATTTTAAGGTGCTTTTCGGCATCTGAGGTCATTAAAACTCGTCCCTATTTACCCTTTGGTAGCTAATTCAAATAAAATTAATTTTTTCACACGGGAAGGAAAGCGAATTTCTATACAGGATAAATACAGCTACTCGAAGTCCGATCGTGCTGTTGATTTATTTTTTTTTACTAAGGGTGACTTTTTGGTCATTCCTTTAGCATATACAGAGCATATATGTATACTAAAATTCATTTATTGAATATATCAATTTGGAATAAATTATTTTTTAAAAATGTCTGAATGAGAAGGAAAATCTATGATTCCACTTTTATTAATATATAACGCTGCAGATAATGAAGAAAATATGTCAAGAATACAATTTGATATATTCAACTGCACCGACCTTCCGCGGGCCGTATTTATGCTATTGTAGAAGAATGTACTATACCTATATCGATATAACACCGATAAAGAAAATAGCCCAACCAACTTACCGTATATTTCCGCAGATTAAATTAAAGGAACTTCTATTGGTGCTTGTTAAAAAATCATCTCTAACATTCCTCTTACCGTCAACCCTTTCTTTGGTAGCACACCAACACTGTTAGAGTTCAGGGAACACATTTTTGCCTTGTTTTATTCCACTATAGTTGTTAGGTTAATGATTGTTTTCCAGTGACTGGTTTAATTAAATTCTAAACGATAATCATGTAAAGTAGATAATCTTTAAAAACATTTAATTATTTTTACATGCCACTCGTTTGTTAGTTCGACGCTAATTATCTAATCAAAAACCTATAATGAATTTTTAATTAGATTGATAAAATAAATAATAGAGTTATTGGAGTC
The DNA here is from genome assembly GCA_023213315.1 of Euborellia annulipes. Lineage (NCBI taxonomy): Eukaryota > Metazoa > Arthropoda > Insecta > Dermaptera > Anisolabididae > Euborellia > Euborellia annulipes. The sequence continues at coordinate 18,924 of JAKCPI010013362.1, read as the reverse complement.
CATCGCTCCATTAATTTCACCCTCATTCATTAAAGCACTTTCACGGACGGAAATAAACAATTAAATTAATTTACTCTTTAAATAGAATTCGCAATCATGAGTGGATTTCTATGTTGATATTTTACTAAATGTAATAGATAACTGCTGATTTTTAGACCATACTCATTACCGCCAAAAGTTTCTAAATAGGCTCCTACTAAAGATTCCTTTAAACTATGCGGCCGAATATATCAGAATAAATTAATAAATAATTCACAAACTTGTCTATATAATGAAATCATTACAAGTTAATAAGCTTAAAAGATTGATAATTTATTGATGAAAGTGAAAATATAGCTAAACGCGAAGAATTAAACTTGTTAATGGCTATTTATTTTTCAAATTTCTGGTATATATTAATGTAATTAAAATTTTTTAAAACATGTTGAATATTCTGCACTTGAATAGAAAAGAACGTTTAAATCTCTAAAAATGAGCATTTATTGGGAAAAAGTAAGCAGAAAAAAAATCAAAGAAGGTTAGACTATCATAATTTATTCAATCAGTAAAAATCCGCGATGTTTCGGCCCTAGATTGTGATATCTTCAGGTTCCTTATAAAGGTATCTACACTTGGGAAGACTCAGCAATGGTTTACAAACTCTTCCCAAATTTGTATTTAATTATTTATGTCTGAAGATAAATCCAAACATCGCTTATGATTCATAAAAAAGTATGTTACCTTTTTCTTTCTTAGAGAAGTTATTAATTTTTTTATTTATGCTTCACTTTCGTTTATTTACCCTTCAAACAACACCCTCTCCTAATTAATTTTACGATCATCACTGAGAACCAGACGAGCAACTGAGGCCTAGGATCAGACCTCATCATTGATAAGAATATCAAAGCTTGGATTGTCGATATTGTTATATATAGAGACCGGATTTTAAGCAAAATGCTTATTGCTCAATTTTATAAGCAACCATTTGATATTTAATTTCTATACGAATTAGGAAAAACTAAGTGTATTGAGATTGCATTTTTTATGCTTTTTTTGCTTTTTTTGAGTTTTCATGCTTTTTTTCCCTTTCGTGCTTATTTGAACTTGTTTTACGAATATTTTTAATTTTTTTTTTTTTTTATTAAAAATCACTTTTTTCCCATTCACACACGCATACACCAGGGACGTGTATAAGGGGGGGGAGGGCCCCCCAAAAAAAAAAAAAAAAAAAAAAATTATAGCATTGTAAAAAAAATTTTTTCCGCAGGGTGAAAAAATTTGGTTCCGCAAAAACAAAATTTTTCGCAGGGCGGGGCGGAATAAATTTAGTTTCTTTAAAAAAAAAAATTTGTATACGCCATTGGTATGAGTAAAAATTGCTTATGAGATGCTTTTTTTCAACTTTTATGCTTATTTGATACAGGACAGAGGAGTTGTTTTATGCTTATTTAACAACTTATTATTCAAGTTTTTTATGCTTTTTTAAGCACTTTTTTTCCATTTTTTTATGCTTTTTTGTCCGGTCTCTAGTTATATATCATCTCCATATTAATATACCTTTATATTTGTACTGTAGTTTTGCTATCGTTACTCTATAATAAACATTATATGTTGATCTCAACCCTAGACTGTCCTCTTATCAAGGTCTCCTAACATCTTTATACATAAAAACATTTATTATAGATATCACAATCCAATTTGATATCCGCATGGCAGCAGAAGCAAGACAAGAAAAAATAAACAAATACTCTGGCTTGCGGAATCTCTTCGGTCAAAATTCGCTGCGATTGAAGTAGAAGCGATAGTGGTTGGCTCCCTAGGCTTCTGGGATCCCGAAAACGAGAAACCATTGAATAAAATGTGTTCCTCTAAATATATGAACCTCTGTATCTCCCAGGTTATTAGGGCGTCGATGGACATGTACGTGGAGCATTTCACCGGAACTAGACAATAGGCGATTTTAAGCCTGAATCATCTTCATTCATTTTATCCCTCGAAGTAATCACTTCACCTTTTATCTATTTTCATACTCATGCTACGTTTTATTGTCATTCTATTATTTATTCCACATACATCCTATGGACTAAGCAGATCCCATTCCTTAAAGCAATCAGAAAAAAATTGAATGGATATCTGATCTTACCAGCTTAATATAAGAATTCTCTTAAATAAGCATTTCCAAGTAATTCATAAGATGAGTATGTAAATGGGGAGTAAGAATTACCCAAATTAAGGCTGACTTTCAGTTACCCTTGTGCCAGCTGCCAATTTCTTATTCGCATCTCTATTAAAGCAAACACTATCTCAGTTGCTTTTCACCTGATGACGGCTGTGTAAGTAGTGGCCAAAACTTTGTAATTTTTCTAGTTAATTTGTATTATTATTTACTAACTTAAATAAACCACGATTAATTCCAAAAATTGTTTTTTAGTAGATTTAAGATAAATTCTTGATTTTTCAATTCAATAATTTACCATTTGTTTAATTTGTTAATTTCTGTGTTGAATGAGTATAAAAGTGGCATAAGACACGCTGATGGTTGGAGGGAATGATGGAAGAGCACCAATCCTTGTTAATATGTTTGTAGAGCATTCTCGGCTCGAGAAATGATTTCTCTCATTTATTTAAGATAGAAAATATCCACCCATAAAGTTATTAATTTAACTTTTCTTGCTCTGTTAAAGATATCTAATTATCCTATTCAGGCAGCATTTTTTTTAATTTCTCTTTGTTATTGATTTAAAAAAAATGAAATTTTTTCAACAAACCCAAATCCTGTTATCTTTAATGTGGACGAAGGGCTTATAAAATTTTTAAAATGTTTTTGTTTTTCAATTATCTTAAAAAAAAAGTTCAACTAATTGTGATAATCAAATATAGATAAAAAAAAATAAATTTACTTATTTGTATTCCTTGTGGCGTCTCACCAACTTACTATATTTTTATAACTTCGCCGAGAAATCCGATATGATGAAGGCAAAAAGCCGAGCTACAAAAAGATGAAAGAAAATCCATTTTTAAATATAATAAATAAATCAAGTTAAGAAGGAGAATTTTAGAAAAAGAAGCTTTTCCTTCTTAAATCCTTTTTTTTAACAAAAAAAAAAAAAAAAAAATATGAAAACCTAATCGGAATTTAATTAAATTTTATAGTTTTGCTTTAATTTGCCATATTTTGAATTTATTACAAGGTATTCTATCTGATCAATATCTCCATTCCTCCATTATTATTACAATATCGTTACTTATTAAAGTTGTAACAGTATATTTATACCTCTTCTATTTCCTTGTTTTGATAGACTTAGACCATTATTTACTTAGGAAGGATATAAACGCAATAGTTCAACAAGATCTGAGTTAATACCAGAGGCTATTTATCTATTTACTTGGAAACCACTCTAATTCTATCATAAGGGGAATAGAATCAATCAATTTACCTTTAGTCTTTAATATATTCAAATAATTAAATACAACTTTCGATTACCGAATGTAAAGCCCTCTGCACACGGAGCTAGTTTTGTTGATAGGTAGCAAACCAGGGGCTAGATTTCCTGATAGATTTTTATAATGTTGGCTTCACATGTCGCTAGCTTCACGCCCCACCCCCAAGCTGGTTTTTAGGTTGGCAAGTTTGAATCCTGCGCGCCAATAATTTAGATGCTATCAACTCTTTCGGAGCAAACATGTATTCCTAACACTGGACACTGCTTGACACCATACTACTTTCTGATTGGTTCTCATTCAAATCTAGTAGCAAAATCCATCCCCAAAAATAGCCCCTGACTTAACCTGAAATCTATGAAGAGAACAAGCAACGGACCTAGCAGTGACGTCATTTTACATCTCCAAAACTAGCAAGAGAACCTAGCAAGCAATTTAGCCCGAAAATTAGCCTCGTGTGCGGTGGGCTTAAGAGAAAGTTCAAATATAGGAGGCTATTATTTTCGGCAGGGTATAATGAAAAAACAAATGTATTTTTTCAGCGGGTTTATTTCGAAGGCATTGAAGGCTCTTCTTCTTCAGAGGTTGAAACTCACACACTCCAAAACATTGTATCTTCTTAGCCAAGGTTACATTTGTCAACAAAGATGATCATTACTCAAAGAGTAATTGCCAAATAACATTAATTGTTTTTTCAAGCAACCCTGCCGAAAATAATAGTCTCCCATATTTGAGTTTGTCTTCTCGGCGTCTCTCTATATCAACAATTTAGTAGGAGAAAGTTGTCTGCTGTGTGAACACCAGATTTATTTGAATTATTGAATTATTAGGGCATGCGCACACGGTTGACTTTCGTCACGCAACAGTTTCTGTCACTGTCGCCGTTCAAAATCTGGCCGCGCCAAAGGTCTCGGTGATTTTTTACAAATATTATATTTATTTACTTATTAACTCTCACCCGTATGCGCATGTTTTTTTTTGATATTTTCAAAATGTATTATAACGATTTTGATTAAAATTCAAAAATCAATTATTTTTTAGAAAATTTATATTCTCATTTTGTTCTCAAAATTGTTTGAAGTACACTTTAGTCTACTCTTTAAATTGATAGAAAAAAATTTTTTTGGAAAACCTTTTTAGGTTATTGCGAGCATTTAGGGGTTATAATTTTATTTAATAACTTTAAATTACATAGAACCGATGGCTCCTGGGGACGTTCTACACGCTGATCTCTCGGGGTCACCCGAGCTTTCGCCGCGCTTGTCTACGTTTATCTGCAACGATTGTAGTGACTGTTGCTCTTCTCCGTTTCCAGGCTCTCCGGCATTAATATTTTTCTATTTTCATACATTTTACAACTTTAATACCTATCTTCTGTCGGAAACTAAATATACATCGTCTCAAACGGTGCTGAGGGAGTCCTTCCTCAAACTAGGACATCCTCCCTAACATAGAAGAGGTTGGATAAAAGACACCGGGTGGAACCAGAAATAAGAATTAGTTCACTAGCTAGAGACGAAAGCAGGAGGAGTTAGAGATAGGAAATGATGTAACTTCACGAGGTGCCGGTAGATGGCTACGGCTAGAGGCCGGTTGGGTTTGAGGTGTGTGTCTTCGTGCACTAAGCACCTCAGGTATATAAACGGGGATCCCGATAGGAATTTCAAATAATAATAAAATAATCGGCTCAAAAAATTTGGTGTGACAGAACACAGCTCTCAATTACCTAAGATAAGAGTGGTGCAACCAGTCACATCAGATTTTTTTACATTTTATTCAAACATTCACAATAGCAGAAAATTTATTTCTACCAATTGAAAGCGAAAGATAGAGATAGAGAGAGAGAGAGAGAGAGAGAGAGAGACGTCAATAACTCTTTGCGGTATTATTATCATCTATCACCTTCACGGTTTGCCTTCGACAGGCTTTGTGCTCTTCTAAAGTGGAGTCTAGGAAAATCTTATTCAATGTATCTGTTAACTTAATTCTAAAGATCTTCACTTTTGGAACTTTTTTTTTTTATAGACCTGCATTCAATATTATTAGCGTCAATGTGCGTATTAAACGATTATTTAATTTGCTACACTTTTAAATTCAATTTCTCTTACCTCTATATTTGTTAATATATTGAAATAAAAAGACCGGATCTAAGTGACCTCCGTTGCCGAAAAAGACCTTAAATTAATTAAAAAAGAAAGTATTGTAATATATCGGCGGAACCTAAACTTATGTCGACACAAAAACACAAGCACAGAACATAAGTTTCCTTTACCAGAGGTAAGAGAAAGTTGGGTACTCTGCGTTAAGTCTCACCAGATTTTTTATATTAAAATCTTTTAATATTTGTTCCGCATCTCTAAGATATGCGTAGTTTGCATCCTCTCCTTTAATGAGCCAAATGGCTAAGCGGATTAAATTTAGATATCCAAAGTTCGTCACAACTGATAGGCCTGCTCAAATTCAGCTTATAACCAAAAAATTATCCAAACTTTGCTTAATGTCTCTCGTGCTTGGTTAAAAAAGAAAAGGTAAGATTACGTCACTTCTCACTGACTGAATCCTGTTCATAAATTTAATTCATTCATCCCTTTGTCTTTATAAAGCTTCTTATTAAAAAAAAAAAAAAAAATTCTTGAAAACGGCGCTTGATCATATTCATTCATTAAATGGGAGGAATTGATTTAATTTCCCAAATCGTTACCATTTGAAACTTCTCTATTAAGGACACTTATTTATTTATTTATTTTTTTTTTTTAAACATTCACACTTTTTTTCTCATTCACAATCACATTCACACAGTCTTTTCGGCAACTCTGGCCATATGACTTACGATATCTGTTATTGATAATATACACATATTAGGGATCCAGGCATTCTTATTTAAGCCAGTTGGTATCCAAATGGCTTAAATAAAATCATCGGACTGCCTGGGGTCCGAACCCGCGACGTTTGGTATACGAGGTTAACCACGCTAATCTCTTCACCAAACCCCGAAGGCTATTTATTAGTTTAAATAATTTTTTTAAAGTGAAAATTTTATTATATCCTCCCAAATTTTTTGGCTCTTCTATCAGCATGTCGCGTTACAGGCCGTGACGTCAAGTGCCGTGACGCTACAAGTCATGACGTCACAATCCGTGACGACAAAAATAAGAAAGTTGAAATTTAATATAAATAACGAATTATAAAAAAATAATTGAGATTTAATAATTCAATTTTTAAATTGATAAAATATAATTTTAAAAATAATTTAAAATGATCCCGAGCCAGCCAGTTTCCCATAATTACGAAAAGGCGAGGGTCCGCCGCAGGCGGGCCCGAGCCAGCTGGTGGGGGGTCCAGGTAGGCGAAGCCCCTGACTAGACGCACCGCCCGCCTTTGGCGGGCGGCGCGGCTAGTTACCAAATGAATATTGTTCACAGTTTTTAATATGCCTGTATTGATTTCCCATTATCATTCATCATTTTCCAATTATTAAGTTAAGATTAAAAACGCGATTTTAATACTCTTAATTGAACAATTTTCTGAAAACTTTCAGTTAAACGCCTACGATCCGAAAAAGTTTCACTTGCATCGTTGTTTCATAAAATCACACTTGATTTTTTTAAACACATTTTTTCTCTTTCACCATATAAAATTGTTTAAAATTCATTAAAAGACAGGATTTCCCTAGTAGCTAGAATTTTAGTTTATTTCACAGTAATTTTAATGAATTTCAAATTTTTTTTTTCGATTTTCTTAAAATTCACTTTAATGATTTTGATTATTTCAAAATTGTTTGAAGCACATTTTACTTTTGTACTTTTATAGGAAAGATGAATGAATGATAAACAAATAATTTTGCTATTTTATAAATTTTACATCTTGAATTTTAATATATCGGTGGAAACTAAATATATATCGTCACAAAAAAATTCTGGCGTGACAAGCACAGAACACAACTATTAATTACCGAAGGTAAGAGAAAGTTGTGTGCGTTGACCAATCACACCAGATAAAAGAGGGCGACAATTATTATTTGCACTCATGATGCTATTAAAAATATTTTCAAATTAAATATTAACCCTGTTCATTTGAATCATTTAATTATTTATCCAATTACATTTGTTCATAGGACAATGGTTTCTAAAATAAAGTCCTTGCAAAAAAAAAAAAATTCAGTTGTAATGTTTTATGCTTATTAAGTGATTCAATTCAATCTTTTTTTTGTGATATGAATGCATTTCATACTAAATCAAATTACCAATTTGAAGACCGAGAAACATAATTATTCCATTAGGCTTGAGAATAAAAATAACATATCGTCAAAAAATAGTGTCAGATTCTTTGTGTTGGTGTGTTTGTTTTCATTTCAATCTTTATTGTGGGAAACTAAAAGAATACAAAATGACCTATAATTCCACACTATTTATAAATAGACTCACTCATTTGTAATTACACTATTATTACTTGTCGAGAAGAATCTATCATTAATACGTTTTTTTTTTTGGTAGGAAGAAACCCGAAATTAAAATGAATTAAGAAAAATTAAACTTATTAAAAAGGATTCAGTGAAATCATTTCATATCCGTCTCCTCGAAATACTCAAAAATTATTTTAATCATTCCCTCTATTCTTGAGTTAAATTTTTTTTCCTACGATTAGTAGAAAAGTTACATATAAATTTAAATTTTATTCGTGAGAGCGAATTTTGAGAAATTCAATAAAAGGACAGACTTATCGGTTGGACAAATTTATTAAAAAGCTCTCAAATGTGACATGGACTTAAATATCATTTGATTTCGAACATTTTTCTCACAGAGGGAGAGAGTACAAGATATTAATATTATGGTGGGCCGAAAAAATTTGTTTTCAGCCGCTACCCCTGAATTGGAAGTATTACATGCAAAAACATATTCTAGTACCAGAAAACTTCTTTCAAACAATATCTAGAGGGCGCGCGAGGTGCTCAAAAACCACCATTTTTAGTCTTTTTTTTTTATTAAGGTTGTTCGGATAGTACATCGTAAGTCATAATAGAATCTAATTTTTTTTTTAAATAAAATTAAAAATTTGAATGCCAAAATTCCTTATTATAATTTAGTCGTGACCTATCATAGTTTATAATTGGATTAAGTTAATAATTTAATTACCAAAAATAATAAATGAATGACTTTTGATTTGAGCAGTATTTCACGTAATATAGAACTGGCAACATTGCATTCATCAGCTATCTATTTTAAATCTTAAACGCCTTAAATTTTATTTTATTTAATATATTACAATGTTTAATGCAAATCAGTTTAAACACAATGGACGATTTGCGAGAAAAAATATTGTAAAATTGAAAAAAAAAATGTATCTGACATAGAGAAAAGAGAATTATTTTATGCGACGTTGCCAGGCTGGTCTGACTCTCGAGAATTCATTATTTTTAAATATTAGCGACTGTCATTTTGGAGAATTTTTTTGACTTTCTTGTTAAAATATCTTTAAAAGCGGTCGGCAGAAACTTTTGGTTTTATTTTTAACGTATTCCTCGGAAGTGAATTAATAAAATGTAAGTTTTTTTGTTTTTGTATCATTTGCACAGATGCCTATATAATTCGATATGTGTGCGTTTCGTCGTTATTCCCCATAGGCTACATGTTAAATTTCAATTTTTAAAAATTAATTACATGATAACCCTGTGTCAGATCTGCTTCAAAATTTTATTTTATACGTATTTGATAGTGATTAATAACATATTAAAAAATTAGCTTTTAATCTACCAAAGTGCTTTAATGTCCGAACAACCTTAAATGCTTTTATTTTTTAACTTACTCTTTCAAGGTCACCAACTTTATGGCTTTGTTAAGGACACTTCCCGATGAGCTAGAGGTGTGAAATTTGATATTTAAGAGTCATTTTTGATGACGCAAATTGTGAGTTTGGTTTTACCAAAATGGACCAAACTAATGTGGTACTTTATTTGAAACCGTTCGTGAATTAATGTAATTTTAAAAGACTTCCCGATGGGCTAGAGGTGTGAAATGTAATACTTAAGAGTCATTTTTGATGACGCCACTATATGGTGGTTTTGATCAAAATAGACCAAACTAATGTGGTACTTTATTTGAAACCGTTCGTGAATTAATGTAATTTCAAAAGACTTCCCGATGGGCTAGAGGTGTGAAATGTAATACGTAAGAGTCATTTTTGATGACGCCACTATATGGTGGTTTTGATCAAAATAGACCAAACTAATGTGGTACTTTATTTGAAACCCTTCGCGAATTAATGTAATTTCAAAAGACTTCCCGATGGGCTAGAGGTGTGAAATGTAATACTTAAGAGTCATTTTTGATGACGCCACTATATGGTGGTTTTGATCAAAATAGACCAAACTAATGTGGTACTTTATTTGAAACCCTTCGCAAATTAATGTAATTTCAAAAGACTTCCCGATGGGCTAGAGGTGTGAAATGTAATACTTAAGAGTCATTTTTGATGACGCCACTATATGGTGGTTTTGATCAAAATAGACCAAACTAATGTGGTACTTTATTTGAAGCCTCACGCAAATAAGGCCCTATTAACTATAGTTTTGAATTTTGATATTTATGAGTCATTTTTTTATGATAATGAATAATTTTTCAATTGAACCAAATCAATACAGGCCAAACTAATGTGGTACTTTATCATATTGATGATTTTTGATAAGACTAAAAGACTAAAAAGCTTAAAATAAAAATAAAATAAAAAAAAAAAGATTTAAAAAAAAATGCTTTTATTTAAATTGAACTAAAAAGAGAGAAATAAGAAAGAAATAATTTAATTGTTCTTGTTAAAATTTTTTAATATTTATGACAAAATAAAAGCGTGGGGCGCGAGTCTCGGAATCACTTCGAAGCGCCCCACGCTTTTTATTTTAAGTCAAATATTAAAAAATTTTAACAAGAACAATTAAATTATTTCTTTCTTATTTCTCTCTTTTTAGTTCAATTTAAATAAAAGCATTTTTTTAAAAATCTTTTTTTTATTTAATTATCGATTATTAGCCATAGTTATTTCATTCAAACTTTAACGCCCTTTGGATATTTTTGGCCCAGACCAATACTAAATAAGTTAGTTATACTGCCGAAGTCGTATCACTAAAGTTTACATAATAAATAATTACTAAAAGTTGATATTTTTGCCATTTTTCAGTATTTTACACAATTTATCGATAAAAACGGTTAATTGAAACATGGAAATTCGACATTAATGATATACGACTTCGGCAGTATAACTAACTTATTTAGTATTGTTCTGGGCCAAAAATACCCAAAGGGCGATAAAGTTTGAATGAAATAACTAGGCTAATAATCGATAATTATAAAAAAAAAATTAACATTAAAAAAATTTTTTTCGCTTTTATTTAAATTGAACTAAAAAAGAGATAAATAAGAAAGAATAATTTAATTGTTCATGTTAAAATTTTTTAATATTTATGACTTAAAATAAAAGCGTGGGGCCCTTCGAAGTGATTCCGAGGCTCGCGCCCCACGCTTTTATTTTAAGTCATAAACATTAAAAAATTTTAACAAGAACAATTAAATTATTTCTTTCTGATTTATCTCTTTTTAGTTCAATTTAAATAAAAGCATTTTTTTTAAAACTTTTTTTAATTTTATTTTTATTTTAAGCTTTTTAGTCTTTTAGTCTTATCAAAAAATCATCAATATGATAAAGTACCACATTAGTTTGGCCTGTATTGATTTGGTTCAATTGAAAAATTATTCATTATCGTAAAAAAATGACTCGTAAATATCAAAATTCAAAACTATAGTTAATAGGGCCTTATTTGCGTGAGGCTTCAAATAAAGTACCACATTAGTTTGGTCTATTTTGATCAAAACCACCATATAGTGGCGTCATCAAAAATGACTCTTAAGTATTACATTTCACACCTCTAGCCCATCGGGAAGTCTTTTGAAATTACATTAATTCGCGAAGGGTTTCAAATAAAGTACTACATTAGTTTGGTCTATTTTGATCAAAACCACCATATAGTGGCGTCATCAAAAATGACTCTTAAGTATTACATTTCACACCTCTAGCCCATCGGGAAGTCTTTTGAAATTACATTAATTCGCGAAGGGTTTCAAATAAAGTACCACATTAGTTTGGTCTATTTTGATCAAAACCACCATATAGTGGCGTCATCAAAAATGACTCTTACGCATTACATTTCACACCTCTAGCCCATCGGGAAGTCTTTTGAAATTACATTAATTCGCGAACGGTTTCAAATAAAGTACCACATTAGTTTGGTCTATTTTGATCAAAACCACCATATAGTGGCGTCATCAAAAATGACTCTTAAGTATTACATTTCACACCTCTAGCCCATCGGGAAGTCTTTTGAAATTACATTAATTCACGAAGGGTTTCAAATAAAGTACCACATTAGTTTGGTCCATTTTGGTAAAACCAAACTCACAATTTGCGTCATCAAAAATGACTCTTAAATATCAAATTTCACACCTCTAGCTCATCGGGAAGTGTCCTTAACAAAGCCATAAAGTTGGTGACCTTGAAAGTAAGTTAAAAAATAAAAGCATTTAAGGTTGTTCGGACATTAAAGCACTTTGGTAGATTAAAAGCTAATTTTTAATATGTTATTAATCACTATCAAATACGTATAAAATAAAATTTTGAAGCAGATCTGACACAGGGTTATCATGTAATTAATTTTTAAAAAATTGAAATTTAACATGTAGCCTATGGGGAATAACGACGAAACGCACACATATCGAATTATATAGGCATCTGTGCAAATGATACAAAAACAAAAAAACTTACATTTTATTAATTCACTTCCGAGGAATACGTTAAAAATAAAACCAAAAGTTTCTGCCGACCGCTTTTAAAGATATTTTAACAAGAAAGTCAAAAAATTCTCCAAAATGACAGTCGCTAATATTTAAAAATAATGAATTCTCGAGAGTCAGACCAGCCTGGCAACGTCGCATAAAATAATTCTCTTTTCTCTATGTCAGATACATTTTTTTTTCAATTTTACAATATTTTTTCTCGCAAATCGTCCATTGTGTTTAAACTGATTTGCATTAAACATTGTAATATATTAAATAAAATAAAATTTAAGGCGTTTAAGATTTAAAATAGATAGCTGATGAATGCAATGTTGCCAGTTCTATATTACGTGAAATACTGCTCAAATCAAAAGTCATTCATTTATTATTTTTGGTAAATAAATTATTAACTTAATCCAATTATAAACTATGATAGGTCACGACTAAATTATAATAAGGAATTTTGGCATTCAAATTTTTAATTTTATTTAAAAAAAATTTAGATTCTATTATGACTTACGATGTACTATCCGGAACAACCTTAATAAAAAAAAAGACTAAAAATGGTGGTTTTTGAGCACCTCGCGCGCCCTCTAGATATTGTTTGAAAGAAGTTTTCTGGTACTAGAATATGTTTTTGCATGTAATACTTCCAATTCAGGGGTAGCGGCTGAAAACAAATTTTTTCGGCCCACCATAATATTAATATCTTGTACTCTCTCCCTCTGTGAGAAAAATGTTCGAAATCAAATGATATTTAAGTCCATGTCACATTTGAGAGCTTTTTAATAAATTTGTCCAACCGATAAGTCTGTCCTTTTATTGAATTTCTCAAAATTCGCTCTCACGAATAAAATTTAAATTTATATGTAACTTTTCTACTAATCGTAGGAAAAAAAATTTAACTCAAGAATAGAGGGAATGATTAAAATAATTTTTGAGTATTTCGAGGAGACGGATATGAAATGATTTCACTGAATCCTTTATAATAAGTTTAATTTTTCTTAATTCATTTTAATTTCGGGTTTCTTCCTACCAAAAAAAAAACGTATTAATGATAGATTCTTCTCGACAAGTAATAATAGTGTAATTACAAATGAGTGAGTCTATTTATAAATAGTGTGGAATTATAGGTCATTTTGTATTCTTTTAGTTTCCCACAATAAAGATTGAAATGAAAACAAACACACCAACACAAAGAATCTGACACTATTTTTTGACGATATGTTATTTTTATTCTCAAGCCTAATGGAATAATTATGTTTCTCGGTCTTCAAATTGGTAATTTGATTTAGTATGAAATGCATTCATATCACAAAAAAAAGATTGAATTGAATCACTTAATAAGCATAAAACATTACAACTGAATTTTTTTTTTTTGCAAGGACTTTATTTTAGAAACCATTGTCCTATGAACAAATGTAATTGGATAAATAATTAAATGATTCAAATGAACAGGGTTAATATTTAATTTGAAAATATTTTTAATAGCATCATGAGTGCAAATAATAATTGTCGCCCTCTTTTATCTGGTGTGATTGGTCAACGCACACAACTTTCTCTTACCTTCGGTAATTAAAAGTTGTGTTGTGTGTTTGTCACGCCAGAATTTTTTTGTGACGATATATATTTAGTTTCCACCGATATATTAAAATTCAAGATGTAAAATTTATAAAATAGCAAAATTATTTGTTTGTCATTCATTCATCTTTCCTATAAAAGTACAAAAAGTAAAATGTGCTTCAAACAATTTTGAAATAATCAAAATCATTAAAGTGAATTTTAAGAAAATCGAAAAAAAAAATTTGAAATTCATTAAAATTACTGTGAAATAAACTAAAATTCTAGCTACTAGGGAAATCCTGTCTTTTAATGGCAATTTTAAACAATTTTATATGGTGAAAGAGAAAAAATGTGTTTAAAAAAATCAAGTGTGATTTTATGAAACAACGATGCAAGTGAAACTTTTTCGGATCGTAGGCGTTTAACTGAAAGTTTTCAGAAAATTGTTCAATTAAGAGTATTAAAATCGCGTTTTTAATCTTAACTTAATAATTGGAAAATGATGAATGATAATGGGAAATCAATACAGGCATATTAAAAACTGTGAACAATATTCATTTGGTAACTAGCCGCGCCGCCCGCCAAAGGCGGGCGGTGCGTCTAGTCAGGGGCTTCGCCTACCTGGACCCCCACCAGCTGGCTCGGGCCCGCCTGCGGCGGACCCTCGCCTTTTCGTAATTATGGGAAACTGGCTGGCTCGGGATCATTTTAAATTATTTTTAAAATTATATTTTATCAATTTAAAAATTGAATTATTAAATCTCACAATTATTTTTTTATAATTCGTTATTTATATTAAATTTCAACTTTCTTATTTTTGTCGTCACGGATTGTGACGTCATGACTTGTAGCGTCACGGCACTTGACGTCACGGCCTGTAACGCGACATGCTGATAGAAGAGCCAAAAAATTTGGGAGGATATAATAAAAGTTTCACTTTAAAAAAATTATTTAAACTAATAAATAGCCTTCGGGGTTTGGTGAAGAGATTAGCGTGGTTAACCTCGTATACCAAACGTCGCGGGTTCGGACCCTGCAGGCAGTCCGATGATTTTATTTAAGCCATTTGGATACCAACTGGCTTAAATAAGAATGCCTGGATCCCTAATATGTGTATATTATCAATAACAGATATCGTAAGTCATATGGCCAGAGTTGCCGAAAAGACTGTGTGAATGTGATTGTGAATGAGAAAAAAGTGTGAATGTTTAAAAAAAAAAAATAAATAAATAAATAAGTGTCCTTAATAGAGAAGTTTCAAATGGTAACGATTTGGGAAATTAAATCAATTCCTCCCATTTAATGAATGAATATGATCAAGCGCCGTTTTCAAGAATTTTTTTTTTTTTTTTAATAAGAAGCTTTATAAAGACAAAGGGATGAATGAATTAAATTTATGAACAGGATTCAGTCAGTGAGAAGTGACGTAATCTTACCTTTTCTTTTTTAACCAAGCACGAGAGACATTAAGCAAAGTTTGGATAATTTTTTGGTTATAAGCTGAATTTGAGCAGGCCTATCAGTTGTGACGAACTTTGGATATCTAAATTTAATCCGCTTAGCCATTTGGCTCATTAAAGGAGAGGATGCAAACTACGCATATCTTAGAGATGCGGAACAAATATTAAAAGATTTTAATATAAAAAATCTGGTGAGACTTAACGCAGAGTACCCAACTTTCTCTTACCTCTGGTAAAGGAAACTTATGTTCTGTGCTTGTGTTTTTGTGTCGACATAAGTTTAGGTTCCGCCGATATATTACAATACTTTCTTTTTTAATTAATTTAAGGTCTTTTTCGGCAACGGAGGTCACTTAGATCCGGTCTTTTTATTTCAATATATTAACAAATATAGAGGTAAGAGAAATTGAATTTAAAAGTGTAGCAAATTAAATAATCGTTTAATACGCACATTGACGCTAATAATATTGAATGCAGGTCTATAAAAAAAAAGTTCCAAAAGTGAAGATCTTTAGAATTAAGTTAACAGATACATTGAATAAGATTTTCCTAGACTCCACTTTAGAAGAGCACAAAGCCTGTCGAAGGCAAACCGTGAAGGTGATAGATGATAATAATACCGCAAAGAGTTATTGACGCTCTCTCTCTCTCTCTCTCTCTCTCTTATCTCTATCTTTCGCTTTCAATTGGTAGAAATAAATTTTCTGCTATTGTGAATGTTTGAATAAAATGTAAAAAAATCTGATGTGACTGGTTGCACCACTCTTATCTTAGGTAATTGAGAGCTGTGTTCTGTCACACCAAATTTTTTGAGCCGATTATTTTATTATTATTTGAAATTCCTATCGGGATCCCCGTTTATATACCTGAGGTGCTTAGTGCACGAAGACACACACCTCAAACCCAACCGGCCTCTAGCCGTAGCCATCTACCGGCACCTCGTGAAGTTACATCATTTCCTATCTCTAACTCCTCCTGCTTTCGTCTCTAGCTAGTGAACTAATTCTTATTTCTGGTTCCACCCGGTGTCTTTTATCCAACCTCTTCTATGTTAGGGAGGATGTCCTAGTTTGAGGAAGGACTCCCTCAGCACCGTTTGAGACGATGTATATTTAGTTTCCGACAGAAGATAGGTATTAAAGTTGTAAAATGTATGAAAATAGAAAAATATTAATGCCGGAGAGCCTGGAAACGGAGAAGAGCAACAGTCACTACAATCGTTGCAGATAAACGTAGACAAGCGCGGCGAAAGCTCGGGTGACCCCGAGAGATCAGCGTGTAGAACGTCCCCAGGAGCCATCGGTTCTATGTAATTTAAAGTTATTAAATAAAATTATAACCCCTAAATGCTCGCAATAACCTAAAAAGGTTTTCCAAAAAATTTTTTCTATCAATTTAAAGAGTAGACTAAAGTGTACTTCAAACAATTTTGAGAACAAAATGAGAATATAAATTTTCTAAAAAATAATTGATTTTTGAATTTTAATCAAAATCGTTATAATACATTTTGAAAATATCAAAAAAAACATGCGCATACGGGTGAGAGTTAATAAGTAAATAAATATAATATTTGTAAAAAATCACCGAGACCTTTGGCGCGGCCAGATTTTGAACGGCGACAGTGACAGAAACTGTTGCGTGACGAAAGTCAACCGTGTGCGCATGCCCTAATAATTCAATAATTCAAATAAATCTGGTGTTCACACAGCAGACAACTTTCTCCTACTAAATTGTTGATATAGAGAGACGCCGAGAAGACAAACTCAAATATGGGAGACTATTATTTTCGGCAGGGTTGCTTGAAAAAACAATTAATGTTATTTGGCAATTACTCTTTGAGTAATGATCATCTTTGTTGACAAATGTAACCTTGGCTAAGAAGATACAATGTTTTGGAGTGTGTGAGTTTCAACCTCTGAAGAAGAAGAGCCTTCAATGCCTTCGAAATAAACCCGCTGAAAAAATACATTTGTTTTTTCATTATACCCTGCCGAAAATAATAGCCTCCTATATTTGAACTTTCTCTTAAGCCCACCGCACACGAGGCTAATTTTCGGGCTAAATTGCTTGCTAGGTTCTCTTGCTAGTTTTGGAGATGTAAAATGACGTCACTGCTAGGTCCGTTGCTTGTTCTCTTCATAGATTTCAGGTTAAGTCAGGGGCTATTTTTGGGGATGGATTTTGCTACTAGATTTGAATGAGAACCAATCAGAAAGTAGTATGGTGTCAAGCAGTGTCCAGTGTTAGGAATACATGTTTGCTCCGAAAGAGTTGATAGCATCTAAATTATTGGCGCGCAGGATTCAAACTTGCCAACCTAAAAACCAGCTTGGGGGTGGGGCGTGAAGCTAGCGACATGTGAAGCCAACATTATAAAAATCTATCAGGAAATCTAGCCCCTGGTTTGCTACCTATCAACAAAACTAGCTCCGTGTGCAGAGGGCTTTACATTCGGTAATCGAAAGTTGTATTTAATTATTTGAATATATTAAAGACTAAAGGTAAATTGATTGATTCTATTCCCCTTATGATAGAATTAGAGTGGTTTCCAAGTAAATAGATAAATAGCCTCTGGTATTAACTCAGATCTTGTTGAACTATTGCGTTTATATCCTTCCTAAGTAAATAATGGTCTAAGTCTATCAAAACAAGGAAATAGAAGAGGTATAAATATACTGTTACAACTTTAATAAGTAACGATATTGTAATAATAATGGAGGAATGGAGATATTGATCAGATAGAATACCTTGTAATAAATTCAAAATATGGTAAATTAAAGCAAAACTATAAAATTTAATTAAATTCCGATTAGGTTTTCATATTTTTTTTTTTTTTTGTTAAAAAAAGGATTTAAGAAGGAAAAGCTTCTTTTTCTAAAATTCTCCTTCTTAACTTGATTTATTTATTATATTTAAAAATGGATTTTCTTTCATCTTTTTGTAGCTCGGCTTTTTGCCTTCATCATATCGGATTTCTCGGCGAAGTTATAAAAATATAGTAAGTTGGTGAGACGCCACAAGGAATACAAATAAGTAAATTTATTTTTTTTATCTATATTTGATTATCACTTTAATCAAATTAGTTGAACTTTTTTTTTAAGATAATTGAAAAACAAAAACATTTTAAAAATTTTATAAGCCCTTCGTCCACATTAAAGATAACAGGATTTGGGTTTGTTGAAAAAATTTCATTTTTTTTAAATCAATAACAAAGAGAAATTAAAAAAAATGCTGCCTGAATAGGATAATTAGATATCTTTAACAGAGCAAGAAAAGTTAAATTAATAACTTTATGGGTGGATATTTTCTATCTTAAATAAATGAGAGAAATCATTTCTCGAGCCGAGAATGCTCTACAAACATATTAACAAGGATTGGTGCTCTTCCATCATTCCCTCCAACCATCAGCGTGTCTTATGCCACTTTTATACTCATTCAACACAGAAATTAACAAATTAAACAAATGGTAAATTATTGAATTGAAAAATCAAGAATTTATCTTAAATCTACTAAAAAACAATTTTTGGAATTAATCGTGGTTTATTTAAGTTAGTAAATAATAATACAAATTAACTAGAAAAATTACAAAGTTTTGGCCACTACTTACACAGCCGTCATCAGGTGAAAAGCAACTGAGATAGTGTTTGCTTTAATAGAGATGCGAA